>JASSUY010034799.1:0-46200 GCA_032466535.1 Forpus xanthops
AACAGTTCCATGTCCTTTTTATGTTGAGGACGCCAGAACTGCACACAATATTCCAAGTGAGGTCTCATGAGAGCAGATACAGCATGCATATTACTTTCAATTCCTAATTATAATCAGGAGGAATCAAACCTAGTAATATAATTTTGGCAGACTCCCCTAAGTTCCTCTTCTTCTAGATCTTCCTGTGTTTTGAATGTGCCAACAATTAAAAACCAAAAATCTGGTATCAGCATAGTGATTGAAAAGTGTCTCCTACCCCCAGACATTTGGCATATAGCAGCAGATCAGCATAACATATTTTTCAACAATTTCTGTTTAACAGCCTAAGAGTAATGAATTGAACAATATCCAGAACAATGTGTATTTTCATATACAGCATCTATCTAATGCCTATAAGCTTTACTCATGTTTTACTCATTTTCTCAGTCTGAAATAAATGAACAAATTCTTTGCACAATGCCAGAATAAAGATGCATGTATCTCATCTAACTTCACTGAGAACGGAGACCTTCCCTGTGGGCTTCATACATTGATGTACCTATACTAGAGGTGGTCTATCTTCTGGTTGTCATCTTGGGAGGCAGCTAAGGAATATCTGTCACTATTCTACTTGGCCTGTCTTATTCTGTAGTCTGTAGCAATGATGTGAGCATTACCACTTTGGACCCTTCCCCTCAAGTCCTTTGGTTAAAGCCCACCTTACCAAGTGGACCAATATGCTGCCAAAGATTCCCTTGCATGCTCTAGACAGGTGGATACCATCCCTCCCTAACAAGCCATATTAATCGAAAAACATCTTGTTGTTGTAAAAGACAAAACCTTCACAGTGACATCAGCCATGAAGCCAGAAATTTATCTGCATTATATGTCTATTTCTGGATGTACCCTTTTCTCTAACTGGTAAAATGGAAAAAATGATTACTTGAGCACCACAGTTTTTGCTTGCACCTCCAGAGCTTATAGGCTTCCTTGGATTCAGCCCAGTTTCTGGCTTGTAGTGCCATTCATGCCCAGATGAAGGAGCAACAATGGATATGGGCTTTTGACAAGCTGTGGCACACTCTTGGCAACTTCTCATACTGTTCATAGAAGACAGCATACTTCTCATTAGACGCTGTCAGACCATCAGATGGGCACCTCAGCGCCCTTTAAAAGACAGTAATCAACTACAAGCACTTGTTGTTTCTTTTTGTGGCATCCACTGTGTGCTGCTGGTACAGTTTTGCCTTTCAGGCCTTGCTCATGGGTGTCTACAGCTATTAAAGCTTCATTTCTGGATTTGGTTGTAATGCTAGAGGGTGGGGATTGAAGAAGAGTAATGCTTTTGTGGGTTACCAGGATCCAAGATACTTCATTCTCTGTAGTGTCCACCACAGAAGCATAGCTCTAAAACCACCTATCTTCATCTCAGTCATTCTAATATTGCACAGCATTGTAACTGTTTAATGCAACTTGGTCACCTGACACAAGAGACCTTCAACTTGTGCAGGTATTTCTTGCAAGACCTACCAGCTCCTGGCAAGGGTCCCTGTTTCTTCCTGGATTCTCCTGGCTTTGGTAAACCCCTTGTATATACCAATTCAGAGCCTAGCCATAGGACTCAATGTTGCTGCAGCAATGTGCCTTGCTGACTGAGTCCAAGTTCTGGGAACTCTAATATTATCTATATTACAGTATTAGCTAATATACAATTTCATTAATAAAAATCAACATTTATGGAAGCAGGTATATTTTTCTGAAAAAAAAAAATAAATTAAAATATCTTAGCTATCTGAAAGGTAAATTTAAACAAGCATAGACAATTTAGAGTATTTCATTTCAATACCTTCTTCTGTAATATGGAAGAAATGGAAGTGGGGAGGGAGACTGCAAAGCTATTTATTTCTATTCAATTTTTATTAACTACTAAATTGTTTGGGTTTTTTTTGAATAATCTGTAATTGTGGTTTTTGAATAACTTGACTCAAGTTTGAATTTATTGGTGCTTTAACAAATGTACAAACAAATTTAACTTGATGCATTCAGTCACTGGAACATGGCAAAGTAGAATCATTTTACTAAATTATGACTATAATTAGATCTTGTTTTGCAGTTTGCAAAAATTTAAAGTAATTCAACTACATCCTTGCAATTACAAAAATTTATAGCTAACCTATATAAAAGGTAACCTGTATGGAATAACTGAGAATAATGAAGGTGGCAAGCAACACAACAGTTACTGAAATGTTGTACTTTGGTTTACACTGGTAGGACTTTTCACAGCCAGATCCCACAGTTAAAGCAAGTGCTTGTTCTGACTTAATGAACTTTAACTAAACTTCTGTGCACACAAAGAGGATTCCCTCTCTAAAGGCAGAAGCTCAGAGGAGCATAAAATCCGAAGAGTGCACCTCCTCTGTTCTCACCCCCTATAAAAGAGCTACTGTTTATGGAAGTTTTGGTAAAAGATACCAGAATTTGATTGCAGCCCTATTCTCAACATACTTAAAGGCTACCATAGTTCGGTTTTCCCTTGCACAGATCAGAGTAGAATCAAAGACTGCTGTTAGGTCTTTGTCAGGCCCTTTGTCTGCTGGATCCAAGTAATTCTGAAAAAAATGTCATACTTTTTTGTGATTGCATGATAGGTCATGAGAATGAGTTCCCAAAATGATAACAGGTGTGTTTTGTGAAGGGCAAATTTGAACAAAAGAGTGTCACCTAACAGCTAAAAGGCATCAGATTTTCACCTCTGCTCTTCAGACCTTCATACAAGTGTCTCCTAATAGTGAAAAGCAACTTGTCTGCAGAAGTAGACAGAAGGTGTTAAGGAAGCTTGTTTGAGTGACAGATAGCATAAACAAGATTGGGTTTTATTATTTCATGCTATATTGGTAATATTGCAAGAGAATTGTGACTCATCATTTGTTACAGATGTTGCTGAAGCTCTGCTTCTGTCTTTATCTACTAATATTTCCTCCAGATGTCAAGATTTCCTATCATAGGAAACTAGCACGATTCTTTCAATAAGGTCACAAATTCTCATGGACATTATCAGTGTGATGACACTGTGAAAGACACAGTCTAGCTGTGGGATCTGGAACTGCCAGTGGGAAACAACAAGCTGGTAAAAGCTACGACTGACTGCAGACAGCTATACCCTGAACACCGTCCCCCTCCACACATTTCCTCAGACGCCTACACCATGCGTCAGATGAAAATCTGTGGTGATTAAACCAGCAATACCCCAATACACAAAGTAAACCTAAGTAACTGTTCCATAAAGAGCTCATGCAATCTTGTACCTTTCCCTGAAAGAGGTCAAGAGGTCCTTTAATTTGCAGCAGATGATTTCACTAAGCTGTCCATAGTCATGCCTAAACTTTTGTTCTGTATAGTCCAAGTTAATTTAGACACTGTTGACAAATATAAGCACTGCAAATTACTAGGCCCTGTGCACATTATCATCCTTTTACCCAGTCAATTTAATCTGCTGTCATGCTCACCAAATTATCTAGCACTGTTTGGTCGTTTCATTCTCCTTCAAAATCCTAATGATTTTGGCTATAAATAACTTATCTTCACTTCAAAAATAGTTTACTTCTTTCTGGCTATCCATTTTTCCTAATCAATAGCACATCCATCACAGTGTCAATCACTGATACATGGGAAGCAGGATATTTTTGCATAGCACCCTCATGTTTTCCTCTCTGGAGAGAACTTTGCCGGTTACCGCATGAGTATGTAATTTCCACAACAGTATTTAGTGAGAGACATTATCAAAACTGCTTTAGAGTCCAGATAACCATTTTCAACCAATTTTCTTCTGTTTTAACTTGCCATACCACTTACTTTACCTGGAAAAACAGACACCACATATACTTCCAAAGGAATGATCTAACACCCTTTAAAGCAAAATTTTGATTGACCCAGTCACAAGGGTTGGAGTCATCAGGGCATGGATCAGAGAAGTTGCAGAGAGGCTGCCTGCTCTAGTCAGTCCCACTATTACCCACTTCTAGTGGTCCATGTGAGTGCTACTGATATAGATAGCAGTAGCCTGGAGAACACAAAAAAGGACTACAGAGCTCTGGGAGAGGTGGTTAGGGGCTCTGGAGCGCAGTCTTTTCATCAATTCTCTAGGATACAGGGGAGGACCTTAAAAAGGCTAGGAGCATTGGCCAGGTTAATACATGGTTAGAACAGTGGTGCCATAGTCAGGGGCTTGGGTATCTTCAACACAGAACTCAATTTAATAGGCCTGGTCTACTGGGGGCTGATGGAGCTGGTCCGACAAAGAAGAGGAAGAGTGGATTTAGTAGGAGGCTTGCCAGACTGGTCAAGGATGCTTTAAACTAAATGCGTTGAGGGAGGGGTTCATCATTCCATCCCAACACACCCAGTCAGTTGCCAGCACATATAATAAATGCTTGGAGCAAATAGAGATATTCCTGCTGCTCCAGCCAATGAGCTAGCTTCAATTGGAGCTCAGCTGAGATGCCGCTATACGAACACCTGTAGCACGGGGAACAAACAAGTGGAATTAGAGATGTGTGCACGTCTATGGGAGTATGATATAATAGGCATCACAGAAACATGGTGGGATGGCTCCTATGACTGGTGTGATGGAATGGAAAGTTACAAGCTATTTAGGAAAGATAGGCCCAGAATGCAGGGAGGGGGAGCTGCTATTTACGTTAGGGGTAGGCTGGAGAGTATGGAAGTCTGTCTGAGGATAGGTGAGCAATCCACAGAGAGTTTGTGGGTCAGGGTTAAAGGGAGAATAGCAATGGGAGACATTATTTTGGGGATCGATTAGAGGCCTCCTGACCAAGAGGACTTGGTGGATGAAGCGCTCCATAGACAGATAGGAACAGCCTCACGCTCACAGGCCCTTGTTCTCATGGGTGACTTCAACCACCCTGATATGTATCAGAGGGATGGAGTGGCCCGAAACAAGCAATCCAGGAAGTTCCTTGATTGTGTGGAAGACAACTTCCTTCTGCAAGTAATAGATGAGCCAACAAAGAGAGGTGCCATGCTTGACCTCATCCTCACCAACAAGGAAGGGCTGGTTGAAAATGTGGTGCTCCAGGGCAGCCCTGATTGCAGCGCTCATGAGATGGTGGACTTCAAGATTCTCAGGACAGGGAGAAGAGCTTTCAGCAAGCTCACTGCTCTGGAATTCAAGAGAACGGACTTTGGCCTCTTCAGGAACCTGCTCATTAAAATTCCATGGGATATAGCCCTAAAGGGCAGGGGGGTGCATGACTGTTGGTTGACATTCAAGGATTACCTACTACAAGCTCAGGAATGTTGCATCCCAACTAGAAGGAAGTGCAGCAGGAGGGTCAGGAGACCTCCTTGAATGGATAAGGGGCTGCTGAGGAATCTCTGAGGGAAACAGGAGGCTTTTAAAAGGTGAAAAAGAAGAGGTGGCCTAGGAATTTTGTTCATGAATCTAGGGACCAGGTTAGGAAAGCTAAGGCCCAGCTAGAATTAAACTTGGTTAGGGATGTGAAAGAAAACTGCAAGGGATTCTATAGGTACATAGCAAATAAAAGACAGACTATGGACAAAATGGACCCCCTCCAGAAGCTATCAGGAGAACTGGCTACCCTGGATTTGTAGAATGCTGAGGTTCTTAATGACTTCTTTGCCTCACCCTTCACCGGAAAATGCCCTGACCACACTACCCAAGTCCTGGAAGGCAGATGCAGGGACCAGGAGAATGAAGACACTGGGCCCACTGTAGGAGAAGATCTGGTTCGAGACCGTCTGAAGAACCTGAACATGTGCAAATGCATGGGACCTGATGAAATCCATCCGCGGGTCCTGAGGGAGCTGGCAAATGAAGTTGCTAAGCCACTGTCCATCATATTTGAAAAATCATGGCAGTCAGGTGAAGCTCACGATGACTGGAAAAAGGGAAATATAGCCCCCATTTTCAAGAAGGGGAAAATGGATGAGCCAGGGAACTACAAACCAGTCAGCCTCACCTCTGTGCCTGGCAAAATATTAGAGCAGATTCTCCTGGAAAGCATACTAAAGCACATGAAAAACAACAAGGTGCTTGATGACAGTCAGCATGGCTTCACTAAGGGGAAATCCTGCCTGACCAATTTGATGGCCTTCTATGATGAGGCTACGGAACTGATGGGTAGGGGTAGAGCAGTTGATGTCATCTATCTGGACTTGTGCAAAGCGTTTGACACTGTCTCACATGACATCTTTGTCTCTAAGTTGGAGAGACATTGATTTGATAGGTGGACCACTCGGTGGATAAGAACTGGATGGATGGCTACATGCAAAGAGTTGTGCTCAGTGGCTCAATGTCCAGCTGGAGACCAGTAACGAGTGGTGTCCCTCAGGGATCAGTGTTGGGGCCAATCTTGTTCAACATCTTTGTCAGTGACATGGACAGCGGGATTGAGTGCACCCTCAGCAAGTTTGCTGATGACACCAAGCTATGTGGTTCGGTTGATATCCTGGAGGGAAGAAATACCATCCAGAGGGACCTTGACATGCTTGTGAGGTGGGCTAATGCCAACCTGATGAAGTTTAACCCTGCCAAATTCAAGGCCCTACACCTGGGTCACAGCAATCCCAGGCATAGATCCAGGTTGGGAAGAGAAATGATTCAGAGCAGCCCTATGGAGAAGAACTTTGGGATGTCGGTCAATGAGAAAAAATGAACATGAGCCGGCAGTGCTCACTTGCTGTCCAGAAAGTCAACCATATCTTGGGCTGCATCAAAAGAAATGTGACCAGCAGGTCAAAGGAGATGATCCTGCCCCTCTACTCTGCTCTCGTGAGACCTGACTTGGAGTATCATGCACAGTTCTGGTATCCTCAACATATAAAGGACATGGAAGTGTTGGAACAAGTTCAGTGGAGGGCCACAAAGATGATCAGGGGACTGGAGCACATTCCATATGAAGAAAAAATGAGAAAGCTGGGGCTGGTCAGCCTGGAGAAGAGAAGGCAGAAGAGAAGGCTTCATGGAGACCTCATAGCAGCCTTCCAGTATCTGAAGGGAGCCTATAGGGATGCTGGGGAAGGACTCTTCATAAGCAACTGTAGTGAGAGGACAAGGGGCAACAGGTTAAAACTTAAACAAGGGGAGTTTAGATTAGATATAAGGAAGAAATTCTTTATTGTAAGGGTGGAGAGGCACTGGAGTGGGCTGCCCAAGGAAGTTGTGAATGCTCCATTGCTGGTTATGTTCAAGGCCAGGTTGGACAGAGCTTTGGGTGAAATGGTTTAGTGTGAGGTGCCCCTGCCTATGGCAGGGGTTTGGAACTAGATGACTTTAGAGGTCCTTTCCAACCCTAACTATTCTATGATTCTATGATTGATTCTATATTCACAATGGCAATCAATCTAGCTTATCAATTTGAGTTATATCACCTGTCCTGCTGGGACTCATTGCATTAAGCCACTGTTCTAATGCATTCCTCAGGCTTCACAGTGCATTAAATTTGTTACTAGCAATCACATGTATAGTCATTATAACAAGTACATGTGATCATCCTGCTGGCAGTGTCTCTTGTATTAGATGAAGTATGGGTCCATGCATTTGTTTTCTCATGATAAATACCATGGTCTACACTCTTCTTTCAGTATTCTGCAGCTCAGAGCCAAACCATCCAGACAGCATCTCCAAGGAGCCCAGCCTACATCATCTGACCCCTGGCCTTTAGATATCTCACTTCTGAACAGATCCCATTGTCTGGGTGGTAGAAATGTCTTGGGTCTATGCAGCTTTGCTAGGTATGTTTATCCTTTTCCTGTAAGAATGTTTCAGAGCTCAGTGGTAGGTTGCTTCTGCGCATGTGTTGGGGTGCAAGCATTGGAGAAACTAGGAGAAGCTGGTCTTGACTGCAGGCTGAGATCTTTGTTTGGCAACATGTCTTATGGAAGTCAGCTTTCATGGTGAAAATAAAGCATGTGTAATCGTTACTGTAAATCGTATTACAAGGTAATTATGGTTAATTAAAAAATCTATTCCAAATACTCAAAAGCCAATTTTCAATATAAAAAACCATTTTATGAATACTGTCATCAATAACATAACCTCTAATCTAAAGAATTTCAGTGAAAAAAATGTGTAGCATTAAAAAAAAAAAAAAAAAATTTTTCTTTCAATGCATGCTGAATCTACTTAAGTGGAGATCCAGAGAAAACATGGCATTATTTTTTCTAGGAATTTAAATGCCATTAGATTTAACATCCAAGTTCTTTCATTAAAAGTAGACATTCTTTTCCATTTGTTTTTTTATGTAATAACATATGTATTTATTATTCTTTGTCGCTTTGACATAGTAGTTAGCTGGTTTTCTGTTTTTATTATGTGGCTGTGATAATTTGTTTCCAGTTAAGAATGAAGTTTGCCTTACACTGAACACTTAATATTCACGTTCACAGGGAGGTGGTTTTCTAGAGAGTCTGTCTCAACTTCTGCAAGTGTTGAAATTTTCTAGGGGAATTTGAAAAATCAAATTAAGAATGAATCAGTCACTGGGATAACTCAGCCTGGCTTCTTGATTCCAGTGAAGGACTTGTCTGTTCCAGAAAAATCTTTATATATTTATTTTCTTTAAAATCCAAGTGATCAGATTTAGCACTGGATAGCACTGGATCTTGAAGAGGTTTGTTTTGGTTTGGTTTTGGCTATTGATTTCAGGGTTTTTTTGTGGGAATGTTAGAGAAAGAAAACTTGAAAAAATGGGGAAAAATAAAGACAACATTACAAAACAAAAGGAAGCAGGAGCACATATGGTCATATACTAGAGACAGAAATCTGCATTTGTATAATGCTTTAACCTGAAACATTACATTCATGTAAGAATTTTGCAGCTGAAGTAGCAGCTCAGAAAATGCGTAATATGTGGAAGAAAAATGTAAGACAGTGAGGAAAACCTCTCTGATCTCAGATCGATTGAGAAATACTTATTTATATCAATTGATTATTTTGTCTTTATTACAAATATCATTTGATATTCATTTAAAGAAGTTTTCAAAAAAAAGACTGAATATTAAAAAATAGACAAAACCCTCATTAAATTTATTTAAACATCTCCTGAAACGTGTCTTTTTGTTATTACAACAATAAGAGGTCTAGAGATGAATGGCTGAAGGATCCATCCAAACCTTCACTGCTATATAACCCTTCATGCCTCATTAACCCCAGCATAATTTACATAAACTGCTGAACCTTAATGCTGCCTCTAATAAAATTTACAAAAATACATGTAGAGGTCAAGATAACAAATTACAAGACTATAAAATCAATTTCTTATTCAAGGGATACTTTGCCAATAATCTCATGGTAATTTGCTTCCCACGAGGGAAGAAAAATATGACATGAATGAAATTACTTGGTCCCTTAATTGTTCACTTACAAATCTTCATGCATGGTATTTCTGTATCAGAGGAATATCCTATGTAAGCTAGCATACATTTTCTAGGTGTGATGTGGTCTCTATTATGGCTGAATTTCACTGTTAAATACTCTCTTATGGAGTATGCCACTTTTTTGGTGAGGAATAAATAAAAGAAGGCATGTTATGAGGTAGTACTATGAATTGTATGATTTGGAATAACACCCAGTCAGTGATATTCATGTCAGCGTTCACTTGGTGAAAATACATTGATGCAAATAAAAAGACTGAAAATTAAGTCTTCAAGTTTTTTATATCAACGGTGTGATCTATTCGGTATCTGGAGAAAGAAAAAAAAAAAAAAACAAAAAAAATCAAAACACAAACACACACAAAAACCCCAACCTAACAAAGACAAAAAACAAACCTAAGAGCAAGATTTTTTTGGTAGTTAATTTAACTTTCAATATGCTTCTTAGTATAATAGATTTCAAAATCCAATTGCTGACAGATGCAAACACAAAAGTAAATGTCAGATTATCTTTAGAACTTTTCTAAAACATTCTGGAACAAAAAAGGTGAACATTTTTCAGGCTCCAGATTTTGCAAACTTCAGAAGTTAAATTTTCACTAAGGTAATGACCCAGTGTTTAGCCCATATGTTTGTTGTTTTAAATGGTTGAAAAATAGAATTGCATAATGACAATTTCAGATACCACTGCCTAGTCTGGCTGTTTATTTGAACTGACATTTTGAGACAGTTTCTTGGGGACCAGCCTCCTGTTGTTTCCTGTTTGCATGCAGTGTGACTCAGTCTTCATGCCAACTTGAAGGTTTTCTACTTAATTTTTAAAGTTCAAGAATAAGACTGCTCTTTTGAAAAGGTTGCATGTAACTTATATGCGATCTTTTCTTTATTTTTGAGTTAACACAAAACAAAAAAAGTGCCAAACCAGTTGCTGCTGTTAGACATATTTGCAGCATCTCTCTATCACCATACAAGAGAACTACTTCCACCTGCACTAGTAGGATCTGGGTGGTTTAGCCGGGCAGAGTGTGGAGTCTGAAAATTTATACTCTTTCCTGCTAAAAAAAGTGGTCGGTGTTCTACTAACTATACAGACCTGCCTGACTTCCAGAAGACACCAGGACTAAAGAACTATGCAAGTGAAGACCTCAAGGCGATAAGCAATCTCGATATCCATTGATGATGAAGGGTTAATAGATATGTGATGCAAATATTACTTGGTCTTCGTTGCACGATGTACCTCCCAAGCAGATAATAAAAGGGAAGCATATTCCTGTTGTCTGGAAGCCATTCATTCCATTTTGGTTTAATGAGAATCTGCTGAACTAAAAAACTGAAAAGAGAATAGAAGCAAAAAATTGTGCCTCAAAAGCACTCCCATAAGTCTTGGAGAAATCTGTCTCAAAGATTCTTGAAGAAGCTTTCTCAGGCAGCAGCCGCATCTATCATTGTCTCCAGGTACAAGCTAATGGTACAGCAGACATTGCCATGCTCACCACTTCCCCCCACACACCACGGAGACAAGGCTTAGCTCAGGACCTTGCAAGTCACTTGTGACCCCATATCCAACAGTGTAGAGACAACCTATCTTCACAGCCTTAACCTGGAAGTTCACAAGCCTTACACAACCCCTTTTTCAGTATTCAAGACATTTTCATAAAGAGTTTTATTTTGAAGGGACTGTTGGTGTCTAACAAAGTGAGAGATCATACTGTAATACATGCATAGCAGTGACCTCACCAAGGCATCAGATCACCTTTCTTTCAGCAAGGTTGTTTTCTATAGTTCTTTCATTCTGTCAAGTGTGTCTAAAACCAGACAAAGTGTTAGAAACATAGAAGGCAGACATAAGAGCAAGACAGATTGACAGAAATGATTATATAGTTACTTCTTAAAGTAAATGAATGTTTTAAATTAAAGAAGACAGTTCTGTTTAAAGATTTTTCAGAATGATTTTTTTTTTTGTCTGAAATTTGGAGTTTTTATTCTGTGTGGTGAGATTGTAGGAATCCATGAGGAAAAGGCTTAGAATATATCTGGATTTCCAGATGTGGCAAAATGAAGCCCGCACATTTAAAAAAAAAATACAGGAACTGGACTGCGCCTCACTATTCTGTTCCCTGGTGGAACACTGTTCTGGAAGAAACAGCCTGTTAAACTACTGACGATAGAATTAGAGAGGCTCACAAAAACCTCACAAGCCTAGGTTTTCAGTCAATTAAAAAAAAAAACAATTTTAAATGGCTTCTCTTTCCTTTGTGCTATTTACCCGCCTGTGTCCTGAAATGGAACATAATACAGTCAAGTACAGCTGGAATTAATATTCCTGTTCAAACCTCTAAGTTTTTTGTTATTAAACAAAGTTCAAAGTTGACTTCAACAAAAATACTGCTATTGCCTGCTTTATTTATCTACACTAATAGTAGTCCTGAGAAAAATCCTTTCTATTTCTGATCATTGTTTTTTTCTTAGTATTCAATATCTTTTCTATGAGAATGGAGTTGTTACATTTTTTTTTTCTTTTTTTTTTTTTAATGGAGAAGCTAACTTCATCATTGCATCATGAATATAGCAGGACTTTAAAAAAATATATTTATATAAAAGTACTGCCCAGTGCAATGTTTCCACTTTCAAATTGCTTTCTTTGGGTTTTAGTGGGAGAAAAATGCTTGCAGTTCTTTCTCCTGGACAGAATTGAAAGCTGAGCTTGTTGAAACCACAAAAGCTTGGGATACTACTGTCTTCATGTCTGCTCTGTCTTACAGCACTATTCTTTAAATAAATCCCTCTTTTCCTTCTGCTCCTTGCCAGCCCTCTGAGCTCTGCCATTGTCACTTTGTCAGCTTCTGTGACAACCAGAGCTTGGAAATCTGGTATAATGTATTTTGCTATTGAGGAACTATTTAGTGGGATAGAGGGGATTACAGCTATAAGGAGAACAGTGGTTTATAGCCTTTGTTTAATTTCCTTACATACAATGAAAATAATGTTTCTTCAGATTAAACATAAGTCTGAGGTGGACTTGTATGTATAAGAAACAAACATATAAATGAGCAAGCATAAATATGAGCAATCTAATATAGAAAAGTTCAAAGGAATGTACCTACATCTAATTCAAATCATATATACTTTAACCTTTTCTCATATATCTCATGCATGTGAGCCATTCATTTTGTCTCAGAATTTTAATGGGATGTATTAGAAACTCAAATCCAGAACCAAAGCTGTTTCTTCAGTGTACTTTCTCGGTAGATCTGATCTTGCAAAAGCAAAGGTGATAAAAAACAAGATTTTCTCTAATTAGACCTTGTTGAACTGTTGTCTGACATCTATGTGGCCTAAATAGCTGAGCAGTGTTTTCTGTCCTTTTTTTCCTTGCAGATAGCATACACTCTAGTGAGCAGGCGATAGGAACCTTTTAGAAGGCTTCTGAAGAAATTGGTAAAAAAGTATGAAGAACATTGTTTTATTTTTACCCTGTTTATTTCAATCTTGATTAGAGTCTTGCAAAGGCTGTAAATCAGCATTGGAGGCTGTCAGAGCTTTCGTTGCAGTAATTTACAGTGGTTTTGACTCTTCTTTAGTCTCCAAGGTGAGCAAGAAACAATGAAGATAAAAGATTTTTTGTTTTGTTTTCCTGTGTGAGAACATAATGTTCTTCCCATTTCTATCAGCTGTTTTAATAACCAGGGATTAATTAAAGAGACGCTTGTTGCTTCTTCCTATATTCCAAAAAGCTTTAATCCTCAAAGTTCCAAAGTAATAAAGATGACAATATCATCCTCCACACATAGGACAAGAACAGTCCACCTTTGGTCTCAAGTCATGTTAAGCCACAGAAAATAATAAAACCACAACTTATATAATGCCCTTAGAATAGTACTGTATATAGAGAAATGTTTGGGATACTTTTTTCTATGGATTCTCCACAGGATTCTCTGACTATGGAAGGCAAATGTTTCTTTGCAAATTTTGGTACAGATCCATCTGAAAATCTGTCTTCAGCAGCAAAACAAAGATCTCTGATCATCAATTCTAAATAGCCAGTCTTGGAAGGACGTCACATTTATTTCGGCAAAAAAAAAAAAAAAAAGTGCATGGCTAAAATTTAAAATAAAAAAACAAAACCAAATCCAACAACAACAAAAAAATCAAACTAAACAAAGCAAACAGAGCAAACTCAAACAAACAATAACAAAACAAAGCCACCCAACCTACTGAAAGTTGTTAAAGATTTAGATTTCTGAATTGTGGATGAACACACATGATAGACTGGCAGTATAATGTTTTCACTATGGACAGCTACTGCACAGTATGTAAGCTTTTATTCATCCTACTACCATGAAAGAACCACAATAAGAGGAAACATGGCCTACTGCATCTCAGGAGTTATTCTAGCACCCTAAGATACACACATTGAGTCTAACTACGCTGGGATCAGATCCCAGTGTGTGACCTGTAGCATCCCTGTTTGCTCTCAGTAATGGGAATAAGAGACCAGCAAACAAGTTAGAAAAAAGCCGTGAAACTGCAAGGCCAATTCACTGATCTAGATACTTGGGTAGCTGAATCTCCATGGAGCACCGCAAAGTACCGCTGACTGTATTTTGTTTTAAATGTACCCTAGGACTTCAAGCCCCAGAGTTTCTAAACTTGTGGTCTGGAGAGTACTGGAAAGGCTGTGATGAACAACAAAGTGGAAGACATTGAGAAGAAGGAAGATGAAGAAGTTAAAATTCCTCATCAGATCCTCTTTCCAGTGGTTTAGAAGCAATTCTCAAAGCTCTGGAGAATCTTGTGCATGTAGAGATGACTTCTGTCAGATATGGTGACACAGCACTGCAGAGTGCTGCATAGGCAAATGTTAAGCACCAAACTAGAAGAGAAAGAGGAAGTGTACCAACGATAGGGGAGTAATCTGTTTTCCGAGGTAGTATTATGCTAAGAAGTTTTTGTTTTTTGTTTTTTTTTTTCCCAATTACATAATCAGAATCAAATTAAATTACTTAGGTCTATGGCTTTAAAATTAGCCTTGCCAGTTGATCCTTCCAAACCTCAGTAGTGGAGTTATTGATGAAGGTGCCTTATACAATATACTTACTAGCATCTCCCTTCATTTTACCTCAGTAAGAAATGCTTTTGATCATAATTGGAAGTGGTGTGAACCAGCTTGTTCAAATATTTTAAACTGGTGATTGATACAAAAAAAACTCTTTCAGGAAATAGTCAAGAACCCGATATCTGGGAAAGGTGCTGATATTAAGAAAGAAAGGAACATTGTGAATCCTTCTAGTCTTCCTCCCATCTAACGCACAGTCTTGCTTTTAAACAGAATCATGGAAAGAGAAAAAATCTTTTGGCAAAAAAATGTGTCCTAAGTGCATTAGACCAGAAAGGGTCTAAGCCAAACTCTGTACATATAAATGGACCACAGACTATCATAATTGATGGGAGAATGGAAGTTTGGCTCTCCCTAAAATTAAATCAGTTATAAAGAAGCAGCACCTAGCCTCAGCTTATATAAACCAAAACAAGAACACAATGTAGGAAGGTCTTTTAGAGATCTTCAGTCATCAATCTATATTTGTCAATTCCACTAAATCACAAAATAAAGTTGAAGTCGATTCTCAAAAATGTTTGCGAAATTTCTCTGAAGTCATTTCTGTTTACCAGGGCATATGGCAGCATTCTGAAAGAGGCAAATTCATCTCCCTTCATTTTAGTGGTAAAGCTTTGTTTTCCAATGCACTGGTATTGTCATCCAGTTTTTTTGGTATCATGAGGTCTGTTGATGAGTTTGCTGGCCTAGGATTTATGTTTGTCTTCCCAGCAGGTAATGTGTGGGACAGTCACTTCTAAATGTACCTGACCAATACTTTCTATAGAAACATTTGTATTAATGACTTCTGAGCTCTTTCATCATACTGTGTACCCAAAAGGAGACCTGGTAGGACAGAGCATTTAGATTAAATCATGTCAGTCTAGAGAGTCAGACCAAGAGGGCTGAAACTACTGCTGCCTAAACTATTACTCTTGCAGGATAATATCTTATTTTTAGAACATTGAAGCATTTCTCACCCTGGAGTTCAAGCAGTGCTCTAATAGTTATTAATGGCAGCTGTCAGCCATGCATCTATTGACTACGAATGAATCATATTGGCTGTACTAGAAACCCCAGTTAACTGGAGGGCTGAGTTGGTTTTTTTCTTATTTTTATTTGTATTTTCCCCCTCTTTTTATTAGCTCATTCTTTTGTATACAACAATAATGAAATATCAGAGCATTTATCTGCAGTAGTCATTAGGACAAACTAATGAACTTGTTCTGGAGGTACAAGCAGGTCATCACCTGCTTTGTCAGTAAATAATACTGTTAAGGAGGCAATTTCCCTCACTGTAGGTACTCACAAGTTAATTTAGAAACTACCAGCTTTTAATTAGTAGTGTAGCCAGCATACTGTGTAGCAAAATCTTGCAGAAAAACCCTTCAATTTATTAGGAAGCTAAAGAAATACATTAAAAATACCCTTTGCCCCCTCTAAAAAGTGATCTAATACCAATATGATTGACATTAATGGCTAAAAGGAAATAATTAAAAATTTTATGCATCTTTGTCTCTCTAAATTAAATGACTTTCAGACACATTTAATTTCTACCAGGCTACAGTATTTGCAAATTTCCTTTCAAAGCATGATTTCTATACACATAGGTTTGACAAATCAGCTGCTGCAGCTGCCTTACAGTAATTAGTATAGACATTTAATTCATGCTTTCCCAACCAAATAAGGAAACTACAAATAGTATAGAATCTGCAGCAACAGTGCCTGTGAATCGTCAAGATCAAGCAAAGTCTGCTGTTAAGTTTTTCTTCAGGAAAGATCTGCAAAGGGCATGAAAGCTGCATGGAAAAAAACAGCATGTAGCTGCCTGCCTGTTACACAAAGAGACAGATGCAATGTAGGTCTGCATTCTTCATTTCAGAATGCAATTAAAAATCCTGGCCCTTGCCTAAAAGATCTGTCAGAAAGAAACTGCTCTAAAGAGGTAATGACACTGACAGAGCCAAGAGGAGAGGTCTTGGGAGATTGAAATGAAGCCCAGAGGTAGCAGCTTTTTTGTGACTGAAGGCTCCCCTGCTCTTGCATGACTCTTGTAGGTCTCTAACATTGCTGTTTTCAGGTTACCATTTAGTGGCCATATGTTTGCAAATGTATTTGCAGTAATAAAATGGCACTTTAATGAGTGAGAAAAATGAGGAAAGAAGAGGAAAAATGGCAGTGGAGGAAAGGAGGGAGAAAGAAAAAAGTATATCATTAAATGGGGAAGTATGAAGTCCCTTTGCGCAGTATTCTATTACTCTTAGCATGAATTCACTACTAATACAGACAGACCAGACATGCCTAAACACATTTGACAGGAAAAAAACGGTGTGCCTGAGCCACGAACCAGCACATATTCACTGTTATTTAATTGTGCTAGGCTATGTCTGGTAAAGTATAAACAAAGTGAAGAGTAGGACCTCTGGACATGAGAATATGTTTATCTTTCTTCGGGCAAGCAAGCTGATGTCATGCTTAAACATGATTTTCTGAATGACCAGGTTGGCTCCCATACCTGCCTTGTCCTCACTCCTGTTCTAGAAATGCTTGCTCTTGAGTCAGCTCCTTCTTTGAATATGGAGTGATGCCAGGCAAAGAAATCCCTCTCCTTCAGTCTCCGCTTCTGCCCATTAAAAGCCAGTAGTCTCAGATGGGATCCACTTTTACTATCTGGAAGCTATTGAAAGAATAGGTAATTGCATTTTTACTCTCCTGCTTGCTGACATTGTTTTTGTCTACATGCATATCCCACTCTGATTTTCAAATGTCAGCTGTGATGGGGCTTTGTTTTAGTTCTCTGGAAGCTTCTTGGTATTCCATGTCCAGAGAAATGGCTGGTGTAGGCTCTTTTGACCCCTGTCCCCTCTTTCTTTGATATTATGACAGTTAATATGAAAAGTAGTGCTGCTACCTTGAAACAGTATTTGATGAATCACTAGTAATAACCCAACATTTAATCCTAAAAATTGGGCTACCTGTCAAGTTTGTCTGCAAAGCAATTTCTTTAATTTCCACTGATGTCCTCTTCTAACAGGGTCATCTCCCCCAGATCAATATCAGCTGAAATGTGATTTGGCTTTGTGATCCCTAGAGGCATTAGTCTGCCCACTTACTGTGCTCAAAATATTCCATCTTCTTCTAATGCTTCAGCTGAACACAAAGCAGTAATGGCCTGTCCAAGGTGGATGTTATTACTGCCTTGCTTCCTCAGCTGCATCCTGGATTGAAGATGTTGAACACCAGCACACAGACAATCCTACCTTGAATAACTTGTTCTTAGTCTGTCCAATGAGTCCATGGTGTGCCATTCTCATATTTTGCAGCAAAAGTCCTTTGCCCTTGGTACATTGCTAGGTCATGTATCTCTTCCTGCCATCCTATAATCAGTTGTTTTTCCCCAGGTATACATGTTTAAAAAATTTCCACTGTAAGTAAAGATGTGTCGGAAATGCTATGGTAAATGAGGCCACATCTGCACTGTATGAGATTGTTTTCTCTTTATCACAAGGCCATGAATGAATATCTGGTTCAACCCGAGGAAATGTTTGTTTTCCTTGTGTAAATTACGCTTTTTAAATGGATATTTCCTCCAAAGCAGCTTTTACAGTCCTTGGGGTTCTTGAGTGAGACAAATAGGAGATGTATTTTGTTCTTTGTTTTTTGACAGGAGCTGGAAGTTAGCCTTTGTACATTTAGTTATTCCTCCAGGATCTTTTCTTTTGTATGCAACTTATGGACAGGTAGCAAAAGAAAGGTTTTTCCTCCTGTTATTCATTTATATTTTCAGTTCTGTGGACCATTTGTTTGTTTGTTTGTTTGTTGGTAACAGTCTCTAGCTGAGGTTGCTCAAGAGTACAAGTTCTTCTCATATCATGGTGTAGTATCTGCCTTGCCATGTCATGGCTGTTGCTCCTGGAAATCCCCATATTGTTTTGAGATGCCTTTCCTACCCTGGGAAACCCATTGGAATTCTTGGTTGGGATTCAAGGCTTCTTTTTCCTGCCTGCTTTCTAATATGAACAGTCCAAGCACGCACATTTGGAGCTGCTGCTCTTCTTTGAAGGTGTTTTGAGCCAATAAATGAGCACTGACCATATGTAAGCCTGCTTCTAACTCATCTAGCTGTAGCCCAGAAAGAAAAAGACCTATGTCATCATGGCACTTAGCCCAATCTCTCCTGAGACTTAGTAAGCTAAAGGTACCAGTACCACACAAACAGGGCTGTACAGTGCAAGATGAGGGTAATTTCTCTGCATGGTGCTACACCGCGGTTAGAAAGGCAGGACTATGAGGAGGGGTGCAGAGACGGTTCAAACTTGAGTTCATAGCTCTGATTCTCTTATTACGAGTATACTCAAGGTACCCTGTGACAACCTCAAAGAGCAGAGTTTCAATGTTTCCTAGACAATGCTAATTAAATGTTTCAGAAGCAGAAGGCACATTCTTTGTATGAATCAAGAATTTCTGATTCGTTACTTCCATGTAATAAATCAGGAAAAAATATCTAAAAATAATGACGTAGAATTTCAGGAAGAGTCAGCAAGCTCTGTTAAAACTCAAGCATGTATATACAGATTTCAGCAGAATATTTATTGATACATAAATATATGGAGAGGAAAGAATACTCTCCATTATAAGAAAGTTGGGGCTTCAAATTACCTTGAACATTTAAGAGATGAGAATGGCTTTCTTTTAGTTCCAAGCCTGAATAAAGGCCACAATTTCATTTCATGACAATATTTGATTTTCCAAATCCTCTTTCCATTCTAGTGTTGGACTTCTGTAGTGCTTTTATGGTGCTGGACTATCCTGAGATCCAAGGCTTTGCTTTAAAAAATATTAAGAAAAAGCTTATGAAGTTTAAGATCCTTCTGTCTTGGGTGCTTTCAAAATGATTAGGATGACAACTAAATTGTGATGATCCCGGCTGGGAGCCCTTGACTTCTTGCTTCAGGGCTGAGCATCTCCTGATAGTTCTCTCTGAAATGGGCATAGCAAAGCTAAAGCCTCAACTTGGAATGATTGTAGTGTTAAAAAGGTGAGCTAGTCTCACTCGGGTCATTTCTGAGTAGAGAATCTGGTCTAAAAACATTCCTGTTAAAAACATTCTCTTCAACTTCTGTGAAATGTTTTGGCCTCAGCACAATAAAATCATACGAAAAATGTTTCAATCAGTTCTTTTTGGAGGCATTATGATATGGTCTTTAATTATACACATTCTTTTTCTGTTCCCCAGAGTCCCAGCTCATTTTGAAATTATTTGTATTTTATTCATACTTTCATTGTTAGAATGCTTTCCCGACTGGAAAGCAGTTTTTTAAAGAAAAACAAAATAAATAAGGGGAAATGGCTGTTCATTGTTTAATGTATTTTACACAACAACAATTGGTATCTTTTGAAATAGAAATAAAATACTGGCATTTTTTACAACACAGAGTTACAGGAAACTTGCTGTGTATCTTTGTTTACAGGCTTAGATTTGTTATATGTAATAAAATTTACCCTTTTCGTTTTCTTTAGTACAGGCATAGGAGCACAATAAATCAAAAGTAATGTTAGGGGATTCTAACCATTTCTAGCAGCAATTCCGTTAGTCTGAAAGTCATTGGATTTTTACTTCTTTGTAGGTATTTTTATTATGACTATGCACATATCAATATTTAGGTACTGTCATCTACTAGATATGATTCTACTTTGTATAGTGTACATAAAAGTATGTGCATATGTGAACATACATGTACGTCTGTAGTATTTTAGGATAAAGTTAGTCTACATGCCCACCTACATTTATACTTATGCAGTCATAATATACATTTACACTTTGGCATTTATACTTGGAATCTGCCCTGAAAACATAAAATTATGCTTATGCAATGATATCTCAAACCAAGATACAATAGAAGAAAGTCATATTTGACTTCAAATGGTACTGAAAAAGACAATAAGCAATGTAGCTTTTACTATAATTTAAGGGTGGTAAGGCACTGGAATGGATTGCCCAAGGAAGTTGTGAATCCTCCATCCCTGGTGGTGTTCAAAGCAAGGTTGAACAGAGCCTTGGATGACATGGTTTAGTACGAGTTCCCCTGCCCATGGCAGGGGGGATGGAACTAGATGATCTTAAGATTCTTTCCAACTCTAATTACTCTATAAGTCTATGATTATAAGGTGTACACACCCTTTCTATAAAGCCTCACCAGTAGGCTAATTTTTCAAGTCTTACCATTTCAGGGCACAAGTTTAGTATTAAACAGACTGTACATTGTCAGTAATCATTTAGTAGTAATCATAGAATAGTTTGAGTTGGAAAGGCCATCTAGTCCAACCCCCTTGCAATGAGCGGGGAAATCTTCAAGTAGACCAGGCTGCCCAGAACCACATCCAGCCTGGCCTTGGGTGTCTCCAGGGATGACACATCCACAACCTCCCTGGTCAACCTGTGCCAGTGTTTCATCATCCTCATTGAAAAAAACGCCTTCCTCATATCCAGCCTGCATCTCCCCTCTTTTAGTTTAAAACCATTACCTGTCGTCCTATCACAACAGGCCCTGCTAAAAAGTCTCTTCCTATCTTTCTTAAAGCCCTCTTTAAGTACTGAAAAGCCTCAATAATATTTCCCTAAAAGCCTTCTCTTCTCCAGACTGAAAAAAACCCTCTCTTGTATGAGAGATGTTCCATCTGTCTTATAATTTTTGTGGTCCGCATCTGGACCCTCACCAATAAGTCAATGTCCTTCTCGTACTAGGACTCCAGAGCTGAATGCAGGTGGGGTCTCACCAGAGCAGAATAGAGGGGCAGAAACATCTCCTTTGAACTACTGGATGTATCTCAAGGTGCAATTGGCCTTCTGGCCTGCAAGCATACATTGCCAGCTCATGTCCAGTCTTTCATCCACAGAGACCTTCTCCTCAGGTGTGCTCCCAATACCCTCATCCTCCAGCCTATACTGATATCATTGGCTGGCTTGAACCAGGTGCAGGACCTTACACTTGGCCTTCTTGAACCTTATGAGGTTCACATGGGCTGACTTCTCAAGTTCGTCCAAGTCAATCCCAGTGTCTACGTCACTGATATTAAACAGTAACTTTTACAGTACAGACCCTGTAAGGGATGCCACTTGTCACTGGTGACAATACAGACATTGAGCCATTGACCTCTGCCCTCAAGATGCAACCATCCAGGCAATTCCTCATCCACTGAAGAGTCTACCCATCACACATGTGATAAATGTGGCTTTACAGTGATGACTTCAGTAGTTGGGGCATGCACGCAAATCCTTTCGGTGTCATGTCAGTGGCAGGGTAAGGGGAATCTAGACAGGGAAGTACCATACTTCACAAATTGATGAGAAAACTCCAGGAAATTGCTGGAGCTGCCATTACAGAGGCCTGGATTCATCAGTCCAAAATTGTTCACCACCAGAACTGGGAAATGTTAAAACCAGTTGGCCAAGTGTGAGGAAAAGAGGCACTGGAGGCCAGGCCAAAGAAACTGGAGGTAGCTCTTATTTTCCTGATTCTTCTGGTTCCTCACACTGTGGTGTTCAGGCACTGACATCATATCCCACATCCAGCCATCAACGCTCTACTTACCTTTCTCCTTCTGCTTCAGTGCCTCTCACCAGTCCACATGAAATAGATTTGTGCTGCTATGACAGTTGAGTATGAAAGTATCTGCTTCTCACAGTGCTAGGGCACTGATATTTAGGTCATAAACCCCACAGCAGCTTCTCTATATAGATATGATATGTGAGGTCAAGATTTCCTGAGATCTTCTAGAAGAAAGGTAGTACCATTGTTAGAGCACAGAATACAAATATATCTAGATGCTCAACTCGAGAGAAACGGGGTGCTGTGGGAGCCTGAGTCTCCAACACTTCAGTAATGATGCAAAGTTACAGGGTGGCCTTGGCTACAGAGAGCTTGAAAATTCAATAAACTAGATAGCTTTATCAGAAGTGGACACCCAAGGCATAGGTGGCCTATAGGATGTGAGATCATACATGAAATGTGATAGAAACAGGAATCAGATTCTGGCTACCCCAGTACTGTTTAATGTCACACCAACATCCTTGCTTACCTGTTGTAGTTAGAATACTTTTTTGTGTTTACAGAGAGGTGCAAAAACAAAGGAAGAGATGAAACTGAGAAAGAAACAAGTATTTCAGAATAAGTATAACAGGAAGAAGACACTTCAAAATACTCTGAGGAAAGGATACCATTTCCCTACTTCCTTGCCCTTTACTGTCAGAAGCAATGTGATTTCATAAATGTCTTTGTGCTGATCTTCCTTGCAAACTCTCAGGTTGTTTTGCATGCTCTGAAGGTAATGTATTTTCAGTCTGGGACCAGTGCTCCCTTTGAACTCACTTGAAATACAAGACAAATGGAGAAGCAGATTTTAATCTTTGCATCTTGGCAGTAGATGATGACGGATATTCGAAAATGAAAGATGAACCGTGGAAATGAGAACTGTGTTTTCTTTTGTGTAGAGCTCCTTGGTCCCTGAATTATTCATATTCTGAGTCTGATTCATCATCTTCCTCCTTTTTTTTTAATTTTCTTCTCACTGTCTGAATCCAATGGGAAAGAGAAAGAACTTCCTTCCTTGATTAATTCTGACTTTTAATGATGTAGAAGAAAAAGCCAGTTTTCCTGGTGCCTTAATTTTGCATTCCTTCCGTGGGAGCAAAGCCACATTGCTATTAGTTGGGAAGCTTTTTGAAATTTCCCAGTTTCAGGTGTTGCATGGTCTCTGATGGGACTGGCCACCAGTGCCATGAAATCCTTCCCTTGATAACATTTGATCCTGCTGAGAGTTTTACTCATAGCAATACATCCTCAAAAACACTAAAAGAGTAATGCAAGAAGCATTGTGTCCCAAAGTTTTTTTCAAGAAGAAGAAGATAGATCTGCTTAGAATCAATCCTACAATGTTTTTCACATGGTCTACTACTATTTTCACTGTAGTTGGAGTGCTCATTTCTCCTATAATGTTGTCAATACTTCCACTTCAGGAATTCTAAGTCCGCATCATTGAAGTGTGACTTACTGCCTTCTTATCAGCCATAAGGAAGAGCAAAAAGGCTCCCCATGCACATTCACATTTTATTTGCATTTATTTCTTTCATTCCAAAACCTGATTAAAAGCTGCCTAACTAAACTGTGCATTCTATGGTTTACCTCTATTTATTACAAAACCAGCAACACTTTTGAGCAGCTTCCCTTCACTGTTTTGAGAAATAATTATTTATTGCATGTGTACATACACATGTATCCTTTGTACCCTGTGCTCTTAATATTTTTTCCTGTTTACTTTATATGTAATTAATCTTTACAGAGTGGTTTGGATAAATTCTGCCGAAAGGGTATTACCCTATATAATACACTTGTCAGGAAAAAAAAGTGGTTTCTAACTCTTCCACAGATGTTTGAAGTGTATGATACCTATGGTATATATTGTTATATGCCTTTTGGGACAAAGCAAGATAGTGGAAATGAGCATACACAGAAGTAATGCAAGTAAAACTATTAATTTTGAAAGCTTTATATCGAGTCTAATCCTTATAGTTTCATTTTTCTCACTTGCAAATTCACTTCCTTATTTGATCTTTGAAATATAAGCACAAATTCATATTATTCCTTGAGCTTGTCATTAGCAAATTCAAGGTCATTTAACAAAAAATATTTTCACTACTGTGTGAAGCCGGACTGAATGTTCCTGTTTCCAGGTTTTGCTCATTCTCCTAGGGGTGAGATATGCGTAAAGCATACCAACCTCAAAATGAAGAACTACTGATTACCACTCTGCATGTCAACAGGGCTTTTCAGTGAAAATTCTAGAAGTGAACAACTGATCTTCTCAATAACCAGCACATCATGGTATTTTGGGCATATGAAAATCATATAAATTAAGTCAGCAGCTTTTCTTTAGATTTAGGGTGTATGGTTAAGCAGTTTGCAGGTTAATAGTTGAAAAACTGATTTGAAAAATGGCAATGCTAATGTGAGTTTATTTTTTCTTCATTTGAGCAAAATTAATCTGAAATTTTCTGTATAACCTGTTCAAATTCAGTGAGGAAAAAAATTTTCTCTGTGGTTTCATATTTGCAAATATAACTCACCGCTGCATGCTTAAATTTTACAGTTCAAAAGTGATCCATTTTATTTACATGCAGTGTTTTCATGCAATGCATTAGAACTGAAATCTCAACAATAAGGCACTTAACACTTGCTGCAGCTCCAAAACTCATCCTGGTATCTCTTGTTTCATGGCCATCCAAAACTTTCTTGGAAGCCAGTGCCTATTCTTGTACTCTGTGCACTCAAAACATTCTGTGTGGCTTTTTTGGCTACATCTAATTTTAAGTTGTCTAATATTTGACAGATGTATAAATTCATTTAAGCAGTCAGTTATCCTGCAACACAGGCATCTGAGGCATGTGCTCTTCACCAGCCTTTGCTTGGTTAAACACCAGATGGATGAAACAGCTGTATAAATCTTTAATCTCTGTGACAACCTTTCCTTCATTTATTCCCTGACTTATGTGGTTAGCTTCACTTGTGTGCTCTTCCAATTACAGAGTTAACCAGTCTCTGTCATTCAGATCTATTTAACACGCTTTGCTTGTCTTCAGCTTAGGGAATTTTAATTTTACATCTATTTTTCAAGATATACATTAAATATTCAGCCTGCGTTTGAAGTAATATTGATGTCTTTGATATCTTTGTTCATTATCTGTTAATCTATCAACATTCCTGATATAATTAAAAACACACATTATCATGACATTTTTTAGTTACAGTCTCTTTCTTCGGAATAGCATTTTCTTGTAAGATAATACTCTCCTCCAAAACTGTGAAATCCATGATCAATGGCTTTATTCACACCATTATGTTTTGCAGTTGCACTATTTCTGCTGTCTCACTATTTTGAGAAAATAATATAAATCTAAACTGAGAGATAACAGCAGAACTATTTATTGAAATATACATCCTTCGGTACTCAACCTAACTTTTTTCTAAATTGTAAAATTTTGTGAATAGAAATTTTGGAACTCATATGAGTTCTGTCTAGAAGAAACCAGAATTAACATATGTCTCTCTTACTGTGATTAAAGGACCTGATGGTAAGAAAATATATGTGGTACTAAACCATGAGATTTCCCTAGATGATATCAAAAGTATTTGCAAGTCCAAAAGTACTGAGCCCAGATACACTCTAAAAGATCTTTTAAAGAGATACATAATACATGAAGTAGATCTAGAGACTGCAACATGAGAAATTTTATAGAAAGGCAGGGAGCAGTTTAACGCATTTGAATATTGGAAAGTCTTATAGGAGGAAAGTGTGAGCTCCTCTGACCGTACAGCTTAGAGAGGATAGAAAAAATCCCCTGTGAAGAAGGGATGAATATCAATGCTTAGTAAAGACTATTGTGGCACCATCATTCAGTAGAGTGCAACAGCAATGTTTTGCCGTCTAATTTTACCACCCCACCCAGAGTGTTTCTGAGTTCCAAATAAATTCCGGTCCAGACTATCAAGGTCACAAGCTGAGAAGTCCTGAGGCTTTGCAATTGGAAAAGAAATATAAAGTGTGGGAAAGGCAATAAGAAAGCAAAAGCTTTTTATCTTATATAAAAACCCCATGCCTCTGACACATATAAAGTAAATTTAGAACTCCAAGATGTCACTAGACATGCTGAGATGCCACAGAGACTCTAGAACCTATGTGATGCCCTTAAAGGTTTTGATACTACTAAGCCTGCTTGAAAACATTTCATTTCTAAACAAGGTATTTTTTATGCTTGTTATTTGTTTTTGTGTGTGTGTTAAAAGCCTGTGGAACAGCAGTTGAGAGCAACATTTCTTAATCAGCCCTCTTCTGCATGTGAACAAGGCACTGTCTAAACAAAATCAAGGGAGTGCAGGTGCAAGAACATGCGATGTTTCTCCACTCTCCTTGGTATTTCAAGGATATGATTTATAATAACCCCATCCTTTCAAGGCTGATTGGTAGCTGACTGAGTTCATGCTCTTTCTAATAGTTTTTCAACCCTGTGTGTTTTTGTTATGGTTTCATATACACACACACGTGGACTTTTATCAAGGCAAAAGGAATCAGAGTGACCACAGTGTAAAGTAATTTTGTTCAGAGTAGAGACTCTTACTGACTTCATCCATGCACAATAACACAGAATGCAGAGCCATTCACATCCCCTTGTCGAAACACAAACTCGTAGTAACCAATGTTTCAAAGTATTTGATGTATTTCAAACATTTCTGAAGTATTGATATGCACATTAGTTATGAAATAACCTCAAACTTCAACTTCATTTCTGTAAGAAAAGAAAATCTGCTTCTTCTTCCAAGGTTAAGTAAGGAACTCTTCTTCCAAGAGTTAGGTAGGAAGTCATTCTTATTTTTTTATTTTATAAGGAGTTATTTTAATTTCAGCTCTGTATTAACATAAATTGTCTATACCTGTATAAAAATTTCCCTTTGAACTTCCAGCTTGATGTCAATACCTATTTTGCTTGCAGTGTAATGCCAGCTACATGTCCCTTGTTTATTTCTTCTCCATTTGCATGCAAAAAAGTCCTTCCCACCAATATCAGTTACCCACATGTAGCAACAAGAGATTGGATCTCACCCCATTCCATCAGCATTTTTCAAACTGTTATGGTTATGAGATGAAATCTCATTTATTTTATGGCCACGAGTTCCAACAGGGAGCAGAAATTTCTTCTTCATGGAAAGAATTTTTAAGCATTTGAGACCATCCAACACTGTCTTTCTCAAAGAAGTTAGCTTAAAAGTTTCTTAAAGAAGTTTAACAGAGGGAGAGTTTTTAAGTGACTTGTAAAACGAAATATATGGTTGGTGGCAGAGCTTAGCATGCCTGGTCTTCTGTTGCTATGGAACTCAGAGGAATCTACAATTCTTCCTTTCACTTGATTTAATTGGTGTAAGACAGCCTGTGGCATATGGGAACACATTTTCTGCATTAAGCCTTCTAGAATACTCTTTGTGTTTTACCTGTGTGGTTTGAACTGATCATTGTTTTATTGTTGTTTTAGCATAGACAGAGGGACAGTGAGATATTTAATGAGATTTGGGAAATCCTCATAAAGCAAGACAGACTGCTGTACTTATATTCTATACATAAAGATGTACTTGAAATTCAGTAACACCTTATCTGAATATATTTTGCTTTTAAATTTGATAGCTTTTTAAATCATTATGAAAGAATCAACATTAAATACCTGTTTAACAATTCCATTGTGGTTATCTTTGAGCAATATAACTTATGTAGAAATCATATTTTATCCAAGATTTTTATATCCTAAACAATTGAGAAGCTTCATTCCAAGAAAACCAGCCCCCCCCAAACTCTGATGTTATGTTGAAACAGACAGGAAACTTCAATCCAATTTGTTTAGGGTTACATTTTGCAGGAGTCAAAAATGTTTATTATTGTGTACAAGCCAATGGCAGGTCTCCAGCAACCGCAGTCTGTGTTTTTTCAACATATATGCATATGTGTATTAGTGTACACACACACATATGTATAGTGCATGCACCTTTAGGTTTTTATGTGAAAACTTTAATGACTATGACTTGCTGACTGTTATCAAAGGCAGTCTAAAAAATTAATACCAATATTTTGTCATATTCTGTTGAAATTCATGTATTTGTGCCAACTGTTACCAACAGAGGTCTCAGAGCAAGCCTCTTAGACACAGAAATTTCAGTATGCCACAGCTGGAAGAATAATTTCCATAGACATTCAGCATTAAAATAAAACAATTTTACTTGGCAGATGGAATAAAGCATTATACTGCAAAGTAATTCCTTAGAGAGACACTTCATATTCTACTTTCAATGAACTAATTTAGAAGAAAACAGCACATCTTATTTGGTAATCTTGTGAGTCTTGTCTGGGAATATGAGAGCACCGCAGCTCAGTAGTGGGACAGTAACTGCTTCCTTAAGATTCTAGGGCAGCCGAGACAAAACCTGTTGCCTAATTGCCTTCAACTGCCTATAAACAGAAAATCATGTATTTATACATTGAATTAAACTTGTGCTTTGAGTAAAGCTGAGTGAATTTCTGTTGCGGTTTAAGGCCCTCACACAGTTTTGATTACTCACTCCCCCCTCTTTTTTCCTCCAGTCCCTGGGGGATGGGGAAGAGAATGGAAAGAAAGCAACTCCCACAGGTTGAGATAAGAACAGTTTAGTAACTAACAAATCAGTACTGCTACCACCAATAATAATAATGACAAGGCAAATACAAGGAAAGAATACAACAGCTCACCAACTATACCTAGCCTGACCAAGCACTGCACCCCCACCCTTCTGGGTCTCTGCTCTCTGTTTTTATATCCGGGGCATGATGTGCTGTGGTATGGAATACCTCTTTGATCAGTTTGGGTGAGGTGCTCTGTCTCTGCTTCCTCCCGGCTTCCCCTCCTCCCTGGCAGAGCATAAGGCTCAGAAAGTCCTTGGTCAGACAAAACATTACCAAGGACTAACTGAAAACACTGGTGTTATCAGTGCAGTTCCCAGGCCCAAAATCAAAACCACAGTGATACACCAGCTACTATGAAAGAGAAAAATGACTGCTGCTGCTAAACTCATGACAATGAAAACAATTTTTTGCTTGCTGTTTCACAGGGTGTCATAATCAACTGATCCATTTTGTACACCAAAGGACTTAATCCTCTAAATTCTTGTTGCAGATGTAAAGATAATTGATGTCCACTTATGCAAAAGTACTCACCTTGTATAACTAGTAATTGCAGTGCTACAGAAAGACTATATGCAAAATATTACTGATTACTTATGTAAGATACTGTTTGCTTGTGAAACTAGTTGTCAGTACCATGAATTATCAGATACAGGTACAAATGGAAGCAAATTATTAGATTATCAACTTTCCTCATTTGTTACTAATTTTTTATTATGAGTTTCTTAACATTTCATTCTGGCTAGCTTAAAGCAAGTAATTTACATCAATGTGAGTATGAATTATGAACAAAGAGTTGCTACAAAATAACATATATAAATATATTTTAACATCAAGATTAACTGTCATGATGCAGGAATGATTCAGCTAGAAACACATGTGGTATAAGCGCACAAAATACACTTAAGTGTGGTGGCAAACAGCACCTGAATTCCATTTGTGATACAGTCAAACAGAAGGACTGTACATCATTGTGAAACCACCTCACAGTGACAGAAAACCCATTTAAAGAATACTAGACCATAAACAGTAAAGGAAATCCTATCCACACTCCCTTTACTATTGCCACCACCATCCTTCCACAGGGTCTATATGTGCTCTGGTCAATGGTGGGCTTGCCCATGTTACAATAAGTCTATGTTACCTTTCACTCTGACTGTGAAGATCTTTCAGTAATAACAAGGAAATATAAAACTAAGAAAAAAGGTCCAAAAAGAAAAGTATCTGAAACACCTTTTAAAGAATTAATAGTCTTAGCTACAGTGGTCAGACTCCTCCTTCAAAAATATCCCAGTCTGAGTAACAGTTCCTCAGACCTGCTGAATCATTGCAGATAAATCCCTCCAATAATCAGGGTTTCAAGAAAATGAAGTGATGATGTTAACTTAGTTTGAAAGGTATTCTGTGATCTTGTGATGAAATGTATTCTGTTATAAGCAGAGAGTTTATTACTCAGAAAGAATAATATTCTTTCAATCTAGCAATATTCTTGAAAAGACTTTTAAGACATGTCTTTCCACAAGTCAGGAACAGAGTGTTTTTCCTCTCCCCTGTTTTGCCTTGCCTTTTTGAGCCTGTGGGAAACAAAACAGAAACCAGGGTAGACCATAGCCTTCACAGATGCTGAAAGGCCATTCACAAAGGACAAAGCATGATGAAGGGGGGAGGTGAAATGACTCCTGTGGAAACAAAGTGAAAAGTCAAAGAGATCAAATAGAAACAAACTGCAAGTGCTCCTCACTCCAGCTAAATAAATAGTAGCAATACATATGACAGATGATATCAGCCTGGATGAAACAGAGAGGGGCATTTTTTCCCACCTTGTTTTTTTTTCAAAATTCACTTCTCAGCCAGAGCAGATAACACTCCAACTGAGGAAAACTGATTTGCTGAGAGTCTTGCCAATACAGAGAGGGGATTTTACATCGAGAAATTATTGGCAGAATCTCTTATTTCCCCTCAGGGCACATTACTGGGCTCTAGGCTGAGATTATATGGGTGAGGGAAAGACAGTGAAACAGTAGATGATAAAGAGAGAAAGGAGAAGCAAAAATAAAAATAGAAGTCTAAAGGGATTTCAGTATTACTTATGTTCGCATTTGTGCAATTGTCTGCCTTGTAAATAATACATATACACTTAATTAGCTTTCTAGACAAATGTAAAACCAGTACTGATCTGCCCTGTACCAGAAAAGGTCTTCATACTTGCCCATTTTTGAAAGGGGAGTGTTTCTCTGTAAAGTCTCTAGGTTATAGGCTGGTCTCTCTGCCCTAGCTGCTAAGGGAGAGCCACAAACATTTTAAGCATTACGTATCATGATAAAATGAAGTCTTTGCATGATATTGAAGAAACTGTTCACCCAAAAAAATCCTAAGTATTTCATGCACATATTATTTTATTATGCACATATTATTTTATTATGTCCATTTAAGCTTAAATTCAGCAAAACACTTGAGTATGTGCTTCAGATCCATTAACTGTTGTTAATTAGTGGAGATCCTCCTTGTGACATCGACAGCTTTCCTTAGAAGACACACTATTCAAATTCTCCACAATGTACAATTAATAAGACATTTTCATGGGCTTAATTGCCCTGTCTTCTCTGGCTTTTGTTCTTACATTCCCAGAATGGGGACTGTTGCAGCATGTATTCATCAGCTTAGAGATAGAAAGAGTCCCTAACCTGCACCTTTTAACAATCGCCTTCAGTTTTATTGTTGAATTTTGGTTTTTGGTTATGTGAAGTGCCTGGGCAGGGCTGAAATTAATTGTGACTGAAAAGAATGGCATTTTCAAAGTTGTTATGACAATCTGCTTCCTTCATTTAGATGCATAAGACATAGGTATTCTTTTTTTTTTTCTTTTTTTTCAAGGCCACTTGCATAATTCTTAGGAAATATACTGGCTATGCTGTGGATGACTCAATCATCCTGGAATAAAGTACTGCTTTGACAAATTTACTTGTACTTCTGAGTGTCACTAAGTGATAACCATTCTTAAAGCAGGTATTTCCTGCCAAATCCAAAACTGATATTATTAATTATAGTTAATAAGAACAGCTTGATGGGGTCTTACTTACCATTCTCCATTTCAGGTTCCCTTTTCATAAAGACTTTTAGTTAAAAGATCAATTTTCTTTATTCCAGAGCGCCTATCACTGACAGCAAGCATGCCAAAAGTTTTTAATTCTTCTGAAAGCAATACAGCTCTTTCAAAAAACAGCTCTTCATTTAATTCATTTCCTATATTCTTTGAGGGAGAGGAGGCCAAAGAAACTCTGCTAGTGATCGTTCTGTCCCCAGTTTGAGCATATGCAAACTGGAACCTTAAACTTGAAGAATTCACAGTGAACAAAAAGGAAGTTGTGCCATTCCTTGTTGCCATCTAGTAAAATAAAGCTTTGATTTGAGCTAGCAAAGCTTTTGTGTGGGTATAGGTTTGTTTTTGTCCCCTCTTCCTCCAAAGAAGGCTTACCACAGCACACTAATTTCTTAAGCTGTACGTTTTTTCTAAAGCCAGAAAACAAAGTAATGCGTCAATAGCTATTGTGAGAATAACAGGGCTACTATGCATCTTGTTTGACTTACTTTTCCTTTTTTTTTTTTTTTTTTTTGTTTAGTTTGGTTTTGTTTTTTTTTTTTTTTTTTTGTTTTTTTTTTTTTTTTTTTGTTTAGTTTGGTTTGGTTTGTTTTTTTTTTTTTTTGTTTATTTCTTCCTCAGAAAAGTCATCTTTTCAGCCAGTGGAGTAAGTGTGATAGTTTTGGATTAAGTGGTACATGCATTTAGTGTCTTAAATAGCAGTCAGCTCTGGATCCATTGTTAGAGACTATGGGAAGAGTCAGAATGGTGCCGAGTTTCAGTAAGCTGCAGCAGCCAAGGAAAAGATATAGGTAATCAACCTGGAAGACAAGGAAAGACTGACAGCAGGAATTTTTGACCAGGCTGAACAAGAATATCCAGAAAGGGACCATGACAAAGCAGGGCCACAATGGAAGCTTTGGAGAGTGAGAAGCTGAACTCTCAAGGATAACTGAGGGCTTAGAAGGGAAGGGATTTGGCACTGAGTGAAGGATGACATGCTGGTATAAGTCAAGAAAAAAAAAAATAGGGTGGGAAAAGTCTAACAGCAAACAAGCACTTCATGTATAGACCATAGTCAGGGCTTTGGGTCCTCTCCTGACAAATAACCTCATGATAACCTGGGCATCATCAGTTATAGGATTTGGTAGAGAAAATTAGATTCTTGGTTGTCTCACTGAAATTTATGCAATGGCCAAAGGCTGCCTGTAACCATTGCTTACTGCTCACAATCTGATTGTCCTTTGGAGTTAACTAAAGTCCATATGATGGTAGTATTGTCAACTAAATCTGTCTGCTACACAGCCTATCCCTTATTGCATAGACATCCCTATAAATGTCCATGTAGATTAGCTCCATCCATTGCCATTTGTGAGACTACATATACACACTGAGACGTTCTCCAGATCTTAGTATATGAGCTAATATGAAAATTTGTCTAATTAAAATTACTAATTACAAATGTGTCATAATTCAAACATCCAATTGTCCAGTTACCTATACCACTCTTACTATTCTCAGTGCTGTTGTTAATTAGCACCAAGATGCAATCTTTTGTGGAAGACACTGCTTGCCATCTTGTGCCTTGTTCACAGTACCCATATTATACTCCTGTCCTACTGCAAATCTCCCCACCATTCATTTTCCAGCAGTCTGTTGTGAGAGTCATGGTAGCAGAAGTGTTTGTGGGTGGATGGCATATGCTGGCACTACTTGTAGCACATAGCATTCCTCTAAGCAAAACTAAACAGATTTGGTGTGTCATGATGTCTTTTTTGACCTTGGTGGTCCAGATGGGTTACCCAAATATTTCCATGTGGGTTTTTTCCATTAATTCATCCATCCTCACGCAGCACTGACTGCCATTCAGGAGTCCCTATGGACATCCAGTGCATTACTGGCAACGGGGACACTAACTTAAGAGGCTATTCTGTTCCTAGTATGTCAGATGCTTCTTGGACTCCAGGATAAGTGCTGTAGACCTCATTCTCTTGAGCAATGTGTCTAGCTTCTCATCACCAATATCTGTTCTTCAAAGTCCCAATGATTGCCTCAAATTTCAAGACCCTCTTGCTGTACGAAAAAGATAAAGCATCATATATGGATACCAGAAACCTCAAACAAAAAAATTAGAGCTATATTGAAACACAGTGCATGTTAGAGCAAAGCTAAAGAAGTACTGTCAGTGAGTAACCAAATTAAAGGTTTTGGAAGAGGAAAAAAATGAAAAAAAAAAAAAACACTGTTTTCATCAGTTTAAATGCAAAAGACATTTTGCCCCTTGAACTGCAAGGACATGCTTAAAGAAATGTTAATCAGGTTTGGCTCCAGCACTTCCTCAAATCCTCATTCAAAAACTTTTCTGAAGCCCACACTTTATTGCAACTACAGAGTCACTGTTATTAGACAGCAGAAAATCGGAGCTTTGCTCTTCAATAAAACAAGTGACAATTTCAATTAGATTTCTTAGGTGCTTTTTCCAGGCTCATGGTATCGGAGAAACAAATAACTCATTGCATTCAGATACCATATAGCTTTCACTGTGTCTCAGCCTGGATGTTAAGAGACTCAAAATGCAGACACTCTGATGACAAAATGGTGAAATTTTCTGTATAACTCCTTGGCATAGTGATGAACTCATAGATTTGCCATGTGTTTACTATAACTTAGTTTAAAATGTGAAAATCTCCCCCTGTGTGTAAGACTGATTAATTTACTATTGACAAAAGCTTTGACCCACTGGAGTAAACAAAATGTTGTCATGCTGTATTTAAACTATCAGGTGCCATTTCAGTGTAACAATATCTTCACATACAGTACCTGTGAATTATTCAGTTTCCTTGTTGAAATACTGAAGAGAATATTCTTAAAAGCAGGCTGATGATTCACTTTGGCTAATAATTAATGCCACTTCCTAGTGGCCTTCAGCAAGGGCACTAGTGGTGGCAGGTGACAATTCTTAGAGTCTGGGGAAAAAAACCACAGTTTTTTAAAGTTCATTAGCAAATAAATGACTACGCTGTAACTGTAAAGTCTTGTTTGTTCCCATGAAACTAATTTTGGCCTCTGAGAACTGATGATAATTCTGCACTTAAAGTAATTGCTGGCTCCATGAAGAAGGTGCTGCACTCTCAGATCTTCACTGGTGTTAACACTATTTTCTTTGATGTTCAGCTTGGTCACACAGATGAGAGACAGTCATTTTGCTTATTAATTTGTCTTCTCCAGCTTTATTCTGGTGAGTAAATGTCTTCATGGCAGGCACTATAAGGTTAATGAAAATAAATTGAATTCCCTGGCAGTCAGCTTCTTCCTCATAATATACACAACATACTACAGGACTGCCCATGTTCAGACTGGGAGGAATTTCAGGCAGCAACACACACTGGATATGTGCAATGAGTAAAAGCTCACAAGCAGCCTTCTGCAAAATATATCTGCACCTCTGTGCAAAACTCTGAGTGCATTGAACAATCGCTGAAAAGAAGGTTGGTTTATGCTGTTTTTTTTTCTAGAAGAAATTAAATAGCATTTTTCTCATTCTTATAGTTTCTGTCACAGAAAAATACACTGCTTTCACAGCAGTGTGCTACGAAGTGCATAGTCATGACACTGACAGAGAAAGTTCATGTCTATAGTTCATAAAAGTTCACCAAAACTGCCTTTAGTGATCAGCAGATTTTTTTCAGTGATAGAACTTCAGAATGAAAATTGACCGTGGTTTAATATAACTGAGATGAATAGCTACTAAACATGCCATAGGAATACAGCTGAAAGATAAGGACATTTCTCTTCCACAAGAACATTTTTCAGAACTGCTACCCTACCTAATCTGCCCAAACTGAGTGTGCTTTTTTTACAGAACATTTTACAGGGCCATTATGGCTGAAATGTTTTAGACTGTGGGACTCATGTAGATTATGGGAACTAGTATACACTATTCAAGGCCAAAACCAGTAAAAGAAGCACACAACAGAGATGTAGTTGTATCTGAGTTTTTACATACTACCACAAATTTGTCATGTCTCTGTCATTATGAAATTGTTACTTTATTCCATCAGCTTCCAAAAGACCAGTTTCAGTCCTACCATTGCCCACACAGTTACTTAAAAAACATCTCTGTGGGATGAAATTAATTACGTTTATCTACAATCTCCTCATTATTCACTTTGTAAGTTTTCCAAAAGGTAAAATAAGTTCACTGAATGGGACAAACCACTTCTTCAATTATGATAAGAAATACTAATTAAATCCCTTGCTGCAAAAGAACAGTGTTTCATTGTCTTTGCAAATGTTACTGTTAGGAGTCTACATCTGCAGTAGTCAAGATAGATGCTTCTAATTCTTTCCTGCTATTTATACCCAGGCAGCCTGGGATCTTACTTTCTTTAGTCTCCAAGATGAAATTATGTTTTGGTTATTAAGATTCAAGGTGGCATTACTCACCTGGAGTTTAGACTGATTTTTTAATAACTTTAATGTGTCTATGGAATAACTTTGCATTTATCTGTACTTTTATCGGGATAAGGCTTAGAGTTCTGATTAAGATAGATGCTCAATGTCCTAAAAATTGACCAAACATGTAGAAATCTCTGACAATGTTTAAAATATCAAGCAGAGTAACTCAGCCACTTAATATGGCTGAAAGAGCAGGAGAATTTGCAAAAGTTTACGTTCCCATTTCCTGAACTCATATATCAAGTTAAACCATAGACCAAATAGATGGTAGACGAATGAGAATCTGTGGCCCACACAGCACCAATAACATCACCCAACAGGACCTTCTGGGAGAGTTTGAACATTTCAGAATGGTGTTTTAAAAATTTAGATAGGCAAAACTTGCTTATTATTTGAACGTTCATTTATTCTACCGGCATCCTCATTAAAAAAATGTATTCTTCCAGCTTCATTGGTTTTCCTTTCTATTTGAACAGGAGCTAAAAAGCATGCATAATTATTCCTTTTAATTGATCTTTTTTTCCCCAGTTAGGCAATATTTGTCATTGAAGATTTCTGAAACAGTTCGCATGAAGAATATCCTACGCAGTACTTAGAATTTGACAGACATGTTAAACACTTTGCATCCTCAGTTTCTATTTCACAAAGCTATATTTATATTCAACCTGTGTTTACAAGCACCTGAATGGAAAGGGAAGCTATATATTTTTTTTTTTATTTCCTTAAAGTTAATATTCTGTTGCTCTGCAAAGTATTAATGAGGCTCTAATTTTACTTGAAAATTCAAAGACTGTTCCCATGGAATTTCTCTGGAAGTCAATAGAAATTCTGTATCCAGATTGCTAGTAGACCCAAAGGGAATCATCAAATGACCTCTGACACTAAATAATGTTAGGTTTTGAAGTCTGTAACTTTTAATGCAGTGAATGCCATCATTATGCCTTATATAAAGACGTTAGGCATTTGAATATTAAGATCAAATATGAATAGTTCTTTCAGATTTTTTAGACATTTAATACTGATAAAAAGCAGTGAGATATGTATTATTTAAAGTTCTACATTGTGCATTTTACATGAAATATGTGATGGATATTTCCAAACCATCAGTTTTTTTCAGACTTCAGAAGAAGTAAACATGTTTGACTGATTATGCTGGTTATGTTGAATGCCATTTGAAGGTTATTGCAAAAAAATGAAAGATTATCTTCATCTTAGCAACTCTATTTATGTTCACCAATACTTGGAATACCTTCTTGATATTCATGAACTAATTGTTTCAAAAGATAAAGTAGACAGAGTGGGTAAGACTGATGTCATAGGCTAGCCTTCAAGAGTACTGGCAATCTGCATTCATATTACCTTGGAGGAGTGCACACTGACTTGAATTTTCCACAACTGTAAATTGACAGTCTTAATTCAGCCCTATTTATTTAAAACCTTTAGCTATATAACAAAAATAACTTTAGAAGCCATGTAATAAAAAATCTTGTCTTCATGGTGAGCTGTATGTAACTTTTAAATATCCAGCTTTGATATGCAGCCAAAAAAAATGAATATTTCATATGTAAAAAATAGTGTGTTCTACCCTTCTCACACTTACAAATCAGAAGTCCGGAGAAAATAAGAGTTAAAATAGAATAAAACTGATGAGAAAAACCTTGACATTACAGATGTAACACTACCTATATAAGTATTTTCTTTTAATTATATACTACAGTAGTCTTATAGTAGTTATCCTTTCTCTGCATGAATATAAAAAGTTTATCTAAAGAGACTGCAAATATACAGTAATAGAGTACAAAATATAGTCTACACATTTGTAGAGAGTAATGATAAAAGCTCATAACTAAGGAGGCTGGGACACATGGAGTGAAAGAAAACACTAAACAGAATTCAGATGCCCATTGCAATCTCAGCAACACAGAGAAAACAAGTGTTTTTCTTCTGCTATTTTACTCTGACATTTTGCATGGAATATTTTGAAGTGTATATTATAGAATTAATCCTTTCCATTGAAAATTTTGTCCTGGTCTTCCTTTTCATGACTTCACCACTCTGTATTTCCTTTAAGATCTATCCATAAAGAGTTTGATTCATTCATTCCAAGCTAGTTGAATTTGGCTTCAAGTTGTTAAGTATCATACTTTAGCAACACAATTGAACAACAAATAAAAATATCCTAGAAAAGTCAACATTAAAGGAAGTTGAACTAAACAGTGATGAGATTAATAAAATTTACAACAAAATATGACAAGATAAATGAAATGCTGGCCATTGCCAACAGATTTGTAAGAAAATTTGACATTTTTTAAAAATTCTAGAAAATAAGTAATTAAGATATCCTTTCATTATCAGAGTAAAAAGGAAAGCAATAAAACTATGAATGTTACCTGCTGTGGAACTGATTACCCACTTCTACCACCTTGTGGAAGTACAATATTAATTAATATGACAGGTCTATGTAGGAGAGAAGTGACATCAAGTGACTGTACAACAACCTGGCACCTGATAAAGATGTTTTATGATCTATTACAGTCTTCCTGTGAGGAAAGGACTCTTCAGGAGCGTTGTTCTGAAAGGTAAATATGGACAGATGTGGAATTGTTATGCTGTTCAAGAATAGTGGATCAGACAGCATGCATTTTACTTTCAGTAACAACACCTTTGCAATTAAATACAAAGTTCTAAGGGACAATGGATACAGAATAAACAAACATACCTACAGCCATCTTATCGCAACTGTAACTGGAACATACAACAACTGTAGAGAATAGGTAACAAGACTGATATTTTTTGTACGTTGTCATCAGTCACAAAGTCCTGCAGCCAGTTTTGTTAATGCAAAGCTTGATGCCCATAAAAGCAATAGTAAAGATAACAGAATTTTATGTGATTTTGTGGTTTTTGAGTGTTTGTATTGATAAACCAGGTTCTAGATTCGGGAGTGACTTTATCAAATGATGTTATAGAGTCACAGAATGGTTAGGGTTGGAAAGGACCTTAAGATTACCTAGTTCCAGCCCTCCTGCCATGGGCAGGACCACCTGACACTAAAACATGCCACCCAAAGCTCTGTCCAACCTGGCCTTGAACACTACCAGGCATGCAGCATTTGCCACTTCTTTGGGCAACCTGTTCTTGCGCTTCATGACCCTCACAATAAAGAACATATTCATAGAATCATAGAATAGTTAGTACTGGAAAGGATCTTATGATCATCTTATATATTTCCTGAACTTCCCCTGTTTTAGTTTAAACACATTATCCCTTGTCCAATTGCTACAGTCCCTAATGAAGAGTCCCTCTCAAGCATCCTTGTAGATCCCCTTCAGATACCTGAAGGCTGCTATGAAGTCTCCATTCAGCCTTCTCTTCTCCAGGGTGAACTGCCACAACTTTCTCAGTCTGTCTTCCTATGCGAGGTGCTCCAGTCCCCTGATCATCCTCATGGCCTCCCCTGGACTTATTCCAACAGCTCTATGTCCTTCTTATGTTGAGGACACCAGAACTGTACACAATATTGTAAGTGAGGTCTCATGAGAGCAGAGTAGTGGGGCAGGATCACATCACGTTCCTTCTGATGCAGCTCAGGATACAGTTGGCTTCCTGTGCTACAGGTGCACACCGCAGGGTCATGTTCAATTTCTCATCAGCCAACCCCCTCAATTATATACTTATGAAAGCTCAGAAACCTAATCAGTTGCAAAAGGAAAGATTGTGATGTTCCCTTCTCATTCACTGTCCTGAGGTATGTGCAGTCCACTACCCACTATTTCAGCACCTGAAAATGCCTCATGTTTAATTTAAACTTGCATCCAGTATATGCAGCACTTTCATCTTTTCTGAGGCTAGTTTTGTCTATCCAATTACACTGGAGAGTTAAACTATATAACAGAAAGTGGTGATGATTTCACAATGGGAAAGTGGAGGGGGGGTTGCTTGTTTTGTTTTTTTTTTTAACATTAGGCAGGTTCTAGTCTTGTCTAAGAGAAAGAATTACTATACCTGGCTGCAATGCACCTAGAAAGCATCTTCTACTTTAGTTTCATCTGAAACTAACTTAGTTCATAATGTCTCAGACATCACCATGCCTTGAATCACAGCAAAATAAGTGGGGACAGTCAGCTCAAAGTCACTGCAGAGTACCACTCCTGGTGGGAAAAAAATTTATATCAAGCCTCCAGAGCCGCCTTCTAGATTCCAGAAAGCTTTTCAACATCAGAAAAAGACTGTTGCCACTATAGGATCTTGAACAGCTGTCACACAAAATTCAGGCATCCTCAAAATGCCACATACTCTAAGGAATTTAAAGGAAACAAATATGTGAATAAAGCTTACTCCCAGCTCCTAAGTTTCTCCAGAGCACTGTCGCCACAATCTACAGTATTAATTCTCATATCAGTCTCATTACATCCAATTTTACTTCAGTTAACTTATTTTTTAAATCTACAGGTATTGCTCAATACTGCTTTTTCACACTTGTTACAAGATTCTGCTACTGATATTTTTCCAAGTCTTTCATAAAGAAATTGCATGATACGTTGATATTCATTATCTTTTACTGTGGCAGATTTAATGAGATCACATCTTTTCTTAGATTGAGTACTCTATATTCTAAGTCCAGCATCATATGTGTGATGCCATCTGATTGTCATTCTTCAGACATTCTGTAATCCAGCCTTGTAATAGGTTGTGAAAAATCCATCAAGGGATTAACCAGTGGTTCACTCCCTCCTCTAAGATACATAAAAGTCAAGAGCACAGGGTAAAGAGTAGAAGGAAATTTGTGGGAAAAGTGTGTCTGGGTTCAGGTGTGCTTAATTAATTAAGTTCCTGGCTCTTTACAGTATGTGCTTGAAGAAGGTGAAGGGAGAATCAGGTTCAGTTTGTGACTGAGGGGAAGAGGGAAGGAGATGAACTCTCTCAAGACACTCAAGCTAATGGGGGCAGAAGAGAGGTTAAGTTTTTTCCTGTAGTTTAGCTCAGAATAAAAAATAAGTTGAAGAAAAATTTTGGAAGAAGTTTGAGCATTTGCATGAAATGTAGTTGTAGTAAGATTTAATATAGTCAGAGAGATAAGTTACCCTATACGGTTTTGCTGTTCACACTGTCTCCCTGCAAGTGAGCTCTTGCTTTGAAATATCATTCTGTTGCTTTTAGAAGTATTGTTAGATCTTCAGTCTTGCTGCACATTGGTATGGAAGAGACATTTTGGTCTCTGGTGGAGGTGGACTGAAAAGATTAAGAATCTCTTTTGGTCTTTTAGTACTTCATCTTTCAGTTTTGCTCTTGGAAACACTAAATGAAAAAATATAGTGACAGTATACTGAAAAACCCAGCAGTATTTTATATATAAATACATAAATCAATAAATATTGTACTTTAGAAAAAGAAGACTCTAAACTCAGCTTCATCTCCCTGGCCTTGAGATAGTTACAGGCAATGGTAAACAGGATAGTTCTACCACTGTTTTTCAGCATTCTCAGTAGTAACCTCCCTTTTTCCACTGCTGTTTTTCAGCTGGGTCTCCCAGCTACTGTTTTACACAATTTTGCAGTTTCTTAAGTTGTGCTAAATACTCGGTGCTAGGAATAAACAAAACTCCATTCATATACTCTGCGCCTCTCAGTCTCCATCTATCTGGTCATTTGATCTGTTCCTCCATGAAGCTTGCTACAATGCCATGCAAAAATTCCTGAAAATCATAGGTTTTTATTTTATGTTTAGCTTCAGTCTCTATATTCCAGAATTCATATGACTAAGTCTATATTGGACAACATTCTGACAGAAAGTAGAGAACCCTTAGAGCAGTGCTAAAGATCTGGACTCAGGAACATTGCAAGGCTAATCACACTGAAATCCTTTAAACTCCTTGGTGTTCTGGGGTGAGAAAACTGTGTGAATATCTCTGCACCTCTGTGTCACAGAAGATACTGATAAGCTAGGGATGTTAAAGAAGAAAACAAAACGGAAACTTTAATTCCTTTACATTAGCTATGTTAATGTTTTGATTAAATGCATATTGACATGAATTGAGATGTATCTGTATCTTTCTATGTCAGAAGCCAATTTATTCCCCTAAAAATAATATTTTATTTTGCTTAATGAGAATGCTGCTCTTGTGCATAGCACCTGAAAAGCTGGGCTAATTTTAAGATGTTCTAATGCGTGTCTTAGTGAAAGCTTATGAGGGGTTTTCATTCAATGGCAGCTACTGTAGAGACAGCTGATAAGTTTTTAAATAATGTTTAAATAATGTTTTACAACATGATCACTTAGGTCATCTCAGGAAATTTCTTCGCTTTATGTAGAAATTAAAGAAAAATTCAAACAAATATTTTTCTCAACCTATTAATTTACTACAATCACATGGATGTCACTTTTCTTAGAAAAAAAAAACTTGGAAAGGGAATTTATTGAAAATAATCATAGTAGGACAACTTTATTGTGTATTTTAATTGAATCACTACCTTGGTGTAATTGTCACTGTAGGAATTTTGATAACAGTGTATTATTCTAGATACCCCTTATCTATTTATCCTAAAGTTATGATTAATTACATTCAATCAAAAGAATTTGTGTTTCACTTTCCACCAAGTATGCAGGCTGTATCAAGCATAATAATAAAATTAAAATTTCTTTGACAATTATGTAGGATAGAGTTGTGAATGTCATCAGCATTCCTAGGTAATGTTGAAGCATGACTTTGATTTCAGACTGATTTGAAAATAATTAAACACCTGCTTGTAAACTCTTTGTTTGCTATGGGAAGTTATGGAGGAGGTTTTGGGGCTTTTTTGGGGGTGGGAGTTGTGCTTTAGAAACAAAATATATCTAGCTTTTATATATCAACTGAAATTTAAAGCAGCTGGTCGCAAAAAGGTATATTAATAATGAAAGATCTATTTCTCTTTACTCATGGGTCTTTTTACCCATAGGCTTTACATTTTGAATTGTTGCTGATACTACTCCTAGAAATAAAATTGGTCAATCAACATCATATTAACTTTTCTCAAGTCAAGTAGTATTTTACTTATTTTGCTAGAATCCTGGATGGCTTTTACAATTGATTAACACCTCAGAGGGCTGAAGCCCAAAAAGTTTCCTTTCAAAGGTAAGAGTCAAGTCATTTTTATCTGAAGCAATGCACAGTACAACATTATTAATGACTAGCAACACAATCCTTCAAAGTATGGAAGAGAGTTTGGGCATGAGGATTTAAATTAATTTGGACTTTGAACACCAGGTCAGTTTCCTTGCTCTGTGGATAGTCATAGGCATGCTCGACAGGTTTCTTATCTTTCTTCATTATGGTCAGTATCTTTGTGAAGTCAGCATCCACAAACCATTATAGACTATATATGCAATGACACATAATCAAGCTGTGTATCACAGAGCAGAGGTGAGACCAATTCCCACCCAAAAAGTTGGCAGTATAGTTAAGACAGATCATACAATGTATTCTTGATGTCGTAAGTACTCTTACTTATTAGCTTCACCTCCAACCACGTAAATTTAATTCATGCGCCTAACTATGAAAATACAATTCTGTGTATCAATACTAGCAGGATATTAAACTGGATAAAAGAGACAAGAATATGAGTCTCATTCCCAATGAATCTTACAACCCAGAGAAGCCAACACAGAAAACAGGTGAGGGTAGTGCCAGAGAGAATGCTACAGAGCAATGCAGATTTTTGTCATGACAAAGAGATACAGTTTAATAAGAAGAAGACTGGCATTTACAGCTGCAGCTGCAAATAACTATTTGCAGAATGAACTAAGTTTTCTTGTGCAGTCATTCTTACTAAGTGAATTTTCCTCAACCTCTCATAACATTGACATTTTCAGCAGCAAAGCCACTCTTAAGGGTCATTACATTAGCTTCTGGGCATATGACAGGCTTCTCCATCACAATGAAAATAAATAAACTCAGATCACCAAGTATCAGGTGTTGACGTACAACATGTCCTTGGGAAAATCAATGTTCAACATAAAAATTAACTGCTGTAACCCATCTTTTGTTGGGGTACTGCATTTTTTCAACATCAGTGTTGAGGTTTTTTTGCTTTAATTAGCACAGCTATCCATAGAGCTAAGAAAGAGTTTACTATGAGGGGGGGTTGACATTGTTAAGCTGGGCTCAGTAGTCTGCAGGAGATTAAAATGATGTATTGCAATGAATTTTCTATGGGTTTTCTTTTTTTCTTTTTTTTTTTTTGTTTTGTTTTGTTTTGTTTTATGAAAAACCTCACCAAGTGAAACTGTCTTTTGAGCCTCTGAAAGCTTTTTTGTTCAAGAGAAGTGGGAGTATGTTCTTTAGCTGAACAGAATCCTACATGACTCAACTCTGCTTGCGTAAATAGCCATATACAAAATTTGAGTCTTATTTGCATTATCACAATTACAGAGATGTTCGCCATTTCATATTTGTTTTTTTTTTTAAATAATATACATGTTATCAGCTGTGCTACCAGCAAATGGCTCACCAAATACTATAGTTAGGACAAAACTAGCAGACAATATTTAAACTCCATATTTTTACATATTTCCATTTTCTAGCAAGATGTTTTGGAAACATTTTGTGCAAATAAGATGAAAATGAGCAATAATAGTCTTCTTGTTCTTGTGAAGAAATATCTCCTATGACACATGCATTCACTCAATTGTGAAAACATTTGCTTACTGAGAACAGTTCACATTTGCCAACTTCTGTAAGATTATAGATTGCCCACAGCAAGCCAAACCCCGGGCTCTCATTTGTTGGGCTATACTGTTCGTTGTTTTATTTACAGCAGTGAAAATGTACAGAAATTCCTCTAAAGACATTTACTCTGATGCCAGCTTTACACTGTTTTCTGTGAAAAAGATTTTTAAACTTTTCAAGCCTCTCTTCTAATCCCATTTCCAAAGCATTGCCGAGATTCTCTTGCTCTCACAGAAGGAGTTATATATTATAATAAATTGTAGGCATTCAATATAAAGATATTAAGCACATTTATCCAAAAAAGATAGTGTGAAGCAAACAGATTTAGAGTGACTTACCTCTAAGTTTCCATTCTAAACTCATTTACCTCCCCGTTATCCTGGATAAAACGAAATGCCGCACTTCATTGATTTGTCTGTCTTTTTAAGGAATTAAGATAGTAATTTTGACCAGAAACCTGAAATGGTTTTCCACCTAGACACAGTAAAATGTTTGGATTTTACAGGAAAGAATTAGAAAAGAAAAAGATTGTGCACTGCTGGCATGTAATGCTTCTCCTCTAGCCCCACAGTCACATAATGTGGACAAGAGTTTACTGAGTTTTACCAAGTAGTATAATCTACAGTATCAGATAGGTCATTGCTAAGGTTCCAGTTCTGGGGATGGAGACCTCTCTTGTTTCTCCTTTCTGACCCAAAAGTGGAAACCAGAACATAAATTGTAGGATATACCGATATAAAACTGCTGGATGAGGATTATGGGATTATTCTAGTTTGTTTATATACAGTTCAGTTTTTGAAGGAAGTAGGAGGATTTACTAGGTGAAAAGAGTTGTTCCCAAATACAGTACTTTGTATCCATTTCCATACTATCTCTCCTGTCTAAAGGTATATAATTTGCAGATTAAAAGTTTTGAGAAATTAAAGAGTATTTTTTATTAAACTCACTAACATACTTGGAAAAAGAAATTAGAATTTAGACCCACAAGAAATTGATTGAGACTGAACTAGAAGCCTCAGCCTTCAAACCTAAATACTCTTGAAAACAGAAGATCGTAATTACATCCATATAGAATCATAGAACAGTTAGAGTTGGAAAGGACCTTAAGATCATCTAGTTCTAACCCCCCTGCTATGGCCAGGGACACCTCCCACTAAACCATGCCACCCAAGGCTATGTCCAACCCGGCCCTGAACACTGCCAGCGATGGAGCAT
>JASSUY010034800.1:0-34410 GCA_032466535.1 Forpus xanthops
GCTAAAAAATCCAAAACACAGTGCTACACCAGCTACTGCTTAAAGAAAAATGACTGCTGCTGCTGAACCCATGACAGGTGTGAACCACATTCAGAGAAAAATTAGCACAATGTGAAATGGTGACAAGATTTGTTTCCAAGATTTTTATAAAATATGGTATATTTTAAAGTACCAAAACCAGGGAAGGGATTATTTTTTTTTTAAATACTCCCAGAAAGAGAAGCAAGCTATAAGCCAAAACATCACCAGATTCTGAGAATCCACATAAATATATGGATCTGATTAAATCTCTTGTGTGATGAGGAAAGGCAAACACAAGAGATGGCCTAGAGCTCTGGATTCATACTTAAATCCTGGAAAGCTATGTCTTGTGCCTTCCTCACAACATGCACAAATTTACCAAAATTCTTGTAACAAATGAGCCACAATAGGTTAAGATGAATTTAAAGTCCTATTTTAAAGATAAGAGAGTTAGTGTGAAACTGTTGTTTGCGCATATGTGTGAGTGCCAGTTTAAACCCAGATTTGTATTCCTCCAGCAAAAAAATATATCTGGAAAAAAAATAATGACAGCTGTACAACAGGATATGTGAATCGGCATGTCAGTGTTTTACTTTATACATTTCCTCATTCTGAAAAAAAAGCTTAGCCCTCCAAAACCACTTATTTCCTAACTAGGTAAGAGACACTCCAATCATTTTCTAAATGTCAATCTTTTGCAAAAAATCCCTTGTAAGTATTGGATTTCACATCCTTCTGTTTTCAAAACAGAACTGAACGTGTCCATTCCTCCTGGAATCACCCAGGAATGTGTTTTTACAGCTGACACAATTTATTTGCACTCAGTCAGAAAAAAAAAAATAAAACCACAAAAAACAAACTGACAAAAACGCTTTTCTTTTGATAATGTATGACTAAGATCTGTAGAGGTAACTGGCAATTCTAAGTGCTAAATTTCTTACATTTCTTTATAGCCTTAAACACTGGATGCTCAGTATTGCTGGAAATTAGGTGTGTGGAAAGTATCATAAATTGAACTTCCCCAAATAAGCAGTTAGGTGATAGCATACTGCTCAACTGCTGTAATTATGGGAACACATAAGTACATGTGCATATCCATTAATATAAATAAATATATAGATTATTATGATGTGGTTCTGTAGAAAAACTTCATAATCATTTATTTACAGTTTTATAGAGACAGCAACTGAGAAATAATATTGTGCCATATTGCCACATATACTATATCAGATACAGCAAGTTAGAAATATCTTAATTAAATGGGCTTTCCATATTTTTTTCACACAGAATAGCAAATCATTATATTAGAGCTATTGATCTTGGTTTGGGTTTTAGACAAGGAGAACATTATAACTCAGCAATCCAGGAAACAAATCCTGGCAATTGTCCAAGAGAAAGGAATGAAGAAATTAACTCCCCTTGCATGAAATGGAAATGGAGATATATGTGTATTTCATTGAACGTGAAAATCAGATTTGAAGGTTCTGTCTACCCACCCTTTGCCAAAAAAAATCCATGCTGAGTAAGTACTTGGTATTCTTACCTTCATTTACCTCATGGGTTTTGCAGGAGGTCTACATTATTGTAGGTTCTTTCTGAATATTAGGTTAGTCAGTCATAGGTAAATAGCTAGAGCACCAGTGAATTTGTGCCTGATGCAAAATTCCTCTCCGCTGATGGAACAGCATACTCTCCTTAAGGTATTTACATAGCATGTGGTGTCCCTACCCATGGCAGGGGGATTGGAACTAGATGATCTCAAGGTTCTTTCCATCCTTAGCTATTCTATGATTCTATTTTCAATGCAAGGAGTCTCACTGATGTTAGCACAGGTTGACACTAACATAAAACAAAAGAGAAAAATTATATCTTACTACTGAAGTGTGCTTTCTTACCTCTGTCCAGAGAAAAACCTATTGAATCAATGGACTTGATAAATCTGTTTAATTAGCATAATCCTGCAAATAGATAACAAAGGTAGCAAACAAGTTTTTTTTCTGTAGAGGTTATAGTACTTCTTTTCAATAAGAATATTTTCAAATGGAGTTTATGAAATATTTCCTTAAAATAAAATCACTGGTAAGAAAAACCAAACATCTTTGTCTTCTAGCCCATATACATGGAAGGAAGGATTACCCTCATTCAAATATTTTTGACTATATATTCACTTTAGTTTAGCAGTCTTAAATGTTGGGGTTTCTCTCACTTTTCTGGGTAGACATATTGCTGCCTAATAGATATCCTTGTCACAGACATCATCTTGCCAACATAGTCTATATTTTTTTAAATGATTTTTTAAAACATTTACGCAACAGATAGAGTTGCTATGCAGATATTCACATTTATGAATGACTACATAGAAAAAGAGTCACTGAACAGAAGAAAATTGAGTGCTGCATTTTTGGCAGTGGCACAGAACTGCATAATTGCCTCCCTGAGTTTTGCAAAAATAAGGAATTAATTTTTACAAATAATCACATAAACTGTTTTCTATTCTGTTTCAAAGCAGTCTGATCCAATTTTTGCTTTGCCACAGCTTTTTGTGGCAGAAGAACAAAGGTTGTTAAATACTTAATTACCAGGACAGTACACGTGACTGATGGACTGAGTTGGATCAACTAAGCTGTAATTATTTCACCACAATGTGGTTAAGTAAGATTGATACTTGGACTTCACTCAATGGTTTTCATCATTCCACCAGAAATAAACTGAGTACAGACTATTCTCAATATGTTTACGCATCAGTAACTTATATTACTTTTGGAAACTGTGAAATTTATGCCAGTTGGTTGTAAAAGAGAGTACAGTTTAGATTTTTTTTTTTTCTTCTCCCACAACTCAGAATCAATGTGTCCTCAATTTTCATCTTCCTTACATTACATGTTATTCCTAAGAGCTGAGGCCAAGAAATAAATGGACATAACTACTTTCTTCCATCTAAATCCTGAGCTATTTTTTCCCTTTTGCAAAGATTAGAAATGAGTCTTGAAGAAAAATTAAGATATGAGTATAGGTGTCAGTTTCTTTAAACAAATACATTCAGAGTCAAGATTAAGACCAAAGTAGGGCAATATTCAACAGAATTTAATTTGTATGCTAAACTTTCTGCAAAGTCTAGAAATACAGGGTCACACACACATAAACTCCAGCCTCAGTACTGCGTACTGTCTGCCTGCAGGATGGCTCATGGTAACAGTGCCATAGAAATGAGGTTGTGTATCTTCCAGTTCAGGGGTGGTTAATGTACAGAGAACTCAGAGGACCAGCAAATCATAGGGCCTTATACCTGAGCTTCCATGCCTGCTTTTAGTTCTCTATACAATTTAAAAATACAACACTCTCTGAAGAAACAATGGTGGGGATACTAGCAAAGTCATGAAAACAATGATCTTCGTTCCTCCTTCCCACCATGTCATCCAGTCTTGTACTGAGTAGCATGAGATGAAGAGATGATGAAAGTTCAGTTGCCTTCTATACACTCTAGAACTGCTATTTCAGTGACAAAGCAGTTAAGGAAAATGCTTAGCATGGGTATGACTGCAGAGTTACAGCAGCTATGAAATAGCAACTAGAGATCATTAAACTGTCTCTACATATCTTTTCCAGACTTGCACTATATTTTTTTGTAAAGAAGCACATACAGTTAAAGTCAGAATTAATTAATTTTAGGTTGTTTTCTTAGTGTGATTTACATGCGTTAGTTCAATCAAGAACAAACATAAATCTGAAGCACATTGCTGATTTCCTGACAACAGGCAGCAAAATAATCTCTATTGTGAAGACTTTTTTTTTTTGTTGATTGATATTCTCTAATCTGAATGATGCTTAACATAAACCTTGCATCTATTAGCCATGCCAAAAAAGGCTATTGCTCAGTGTCACATGAATAAATCATTTCCATGTAGTTTTCTATTTATTTACCATGTTCCAAAAGGCATCTTATTTATGTGCATCAGAGTTAGATCTGAATCTGCTCTAAGTTAGCAATATTATGTGCTCCATATATTTGTATGACATTTTTGTTTGATTTTGGACTTTTTTTTTTTTTATCATCATGATTAATTCAAAAAGGGGTTCATATGCAGGAAGCAGAGGAATACCATCTCAAGTGGTTTGTACCCTAGCTCTCAGACATCAGTGGTCTGCTCAAAGCAGTTCAAGTAGACTTGAAGGCACAAGAGAGAAGAGTCTGATTTTAGCATGAAATGCCTTCTCTGATATGTAGAATACAGGTTATAGAGGTAAGAAGCCAAATGATAGAGCAGGGAGATGCAAGGTAAAAAGATTGACCTAGGAAAAGAAGGAAGGTAAATGTGTACAACCTTGGGTACCTTGGAATTAATATTTTAAATTTCTTTGATAAATTATTCAAGATAGTTGTCTGGCCATAGTGCAGCACTAATGCCACCTTCTGAAGGAAAGATTTGCAGGTGTTAAAGGTAGATGATCTTTCCAGTGAGTCTGATTATCGTGGGTTACCATATTCAAGAGTTGCAGTCTAAAACTGGAAGAATTACAAAGCTGATCCTCACTATAGGTTTAGGTCAGAGCCAGCCTCATGGGGAATGTTACTAACCAAGGCCAAAAGGAAGAAGAAAAAAGATGTCACCCCTATATCTACAGGACTGCTTCTTCATAGTATTTTCAAGACTCTTATTTCAGTGCTGGATTAAAAAAAAAATATATATATTTTCAGTAAAAATGAGATATTCTTAAACTGCTTATCCAACAGAATTGATAATGTTGAAATAATTAGAACTAATAGGAAATCCTAAATCATAATTTATTTTCTTTTACTCTTAGTAATTTTTTTTCATTTTATTTAACTGTTAAATCAAAATTGCTATTCGCAAGTATAACATGTCTGATATTATGAAGATGTGTGCTTATTTGATTTAGTTATGAAGTGTCCCAACTAGAATAACTGATGTGATGCAAATGGCTGAAGTTAATATGTATGAATGTATCAAGCTGGCTTTGATCAGTCTGAAAAACTGGCAGTTGAGCATTGGTATAGCTCTGTCTGATGTGGGTTTCAGAATATTTCAGGAAATTCTTTTCTCTGAAGTTTTCTAAAAAGCTCGTATGTCAGTACAAGTTTTTTAACCTTCCTCCTTGAAAGCTTTTGGCTTTTTGTGTACAAGCTGCTTAAACCTCCTTTCAACACTCAATTAAGTCTTTGATAGGTAAATTAAATAAAAACAGATTATATCACTTAATGCAGTTAGTTATTCATCAGAAGTCAGTTTAAGAAGATGCCTCTTAACCTTATAATTAGAAATAAGATGGAGACCATAAAATGTTCTTGGAGCAAATCAAGATCTATGGGAAGTTTGAAGGCTTACGCAGCATGGATGGTGCTGCAAAATCAGCATATGTAAATGACAAAGTATAAGCAACAATAAAATAAATCAATGGGGTATGAGCCTGACTCTATTTTCTTTTCATATCCTAATTGTTGCAGAAGATTGCACAAATATTAAATAGCAAGGCTTCAATTAGGATGCATCCTGAATGTACTAAGCTTGTTCTTCCACAGTTCCAAAACCTCTCATAATTTCTGATTTATGATGTGTCCACATGTCATTTAATGGCTCTTCCAGTGCCTTTTTCAGTTTCTCAGTTCTTTTCAGTCTCCCTTATTCTTTCACAAGAACTGGTTAGAGAACGCGTTAAGAGGTGTATATCTAATGTAGAACAGATGACATGAATACCCACAATGGTCACAAAAGAAGATAGTTGGAGGAAAAACGAAGAAAATTTACTATTGTTTTCTTCCTCTTAACTTTCCTTTTCTCTATATCCGATACCCAGAAAGAAAAGGAGAGAGCATATTCATTTAAACATTATTATGTTTACTCAATCTTTCTCTGCAGATCATCTGCTTGGAAATTGTGATTTACAGCATAAATAATTTTATAATCCATACTACATGTCCTCTATATGATAATTTAAAGATTACTGAAATTAAATTCTCAATGTCTTTTCATTCAGCAATTGTCTATCCAATTATGAAAAACATAAACCTGAACATGTAAAGAATAGCATACAAATTCAGTTTCCAGATTTTCAGAACAGCTTTCCTGGAAATGCTCTAAACAATGTGCCTTATGTAAATGCAAAGTGACTTGATTTATGGCTGACCCAACTATGCTATTTGCAATTTTCTTGAATTTTTTTGCTGCTATTTCTGTTCACTGTAACCACTAAAATGGAATAATTAGATACAAAATTTTCATAAATGTCTTTAAATTCATGTTGCTTCAGTTTGTCCTGGTCTTCTATCACAGGAAGATTTCTTGCAGTTACTCAGAAACTTCTCAGTAAATAATTTTCTGTCGTGTAAAATTTATTTCACAGCTGTTAATGATAACACGATGTACATTCTGCATAACCATAGCCATTTTCTAGAGATTAAAATTCATCTCTTCAAAAATAACAATTGAATCATCCTTTATGTAAATATTCCATATAAAGAATAACTAGTTTCAGCAGAATTTTTATTGTTAAAAAAATTCGAAAATCTACACAGAATTGAATTTTGCCCTTAAGAAGTAGAAAGAAAAATAAGCAATACTTGATTAGGCAACTGTAGATACTAAAACTATCAACTTCGAACGAGAAGACTCTCTAGGGCAGCCATTGTACCAGGTGATTGCAGAACTTTCCTATGACTTAATTTCAGGTTTTTTGTGCTTACACTGAAAGAAGTGATCAATAGATGAACCTACATTGGGATAGAATTTTAAAATTTCCTTACTCTGCTAGTGTTAAGAACAGGCTGTATATCCCTTATCCTAACTAAAGTGGCAGCATGAACCTAAAACTGCAAACTTGCAAGACTGAAAATACCTGGGAAAGATTCAATTCCTTTTTTCCCCAATTTCCTTGCATTATAATATGAATCAAATTGTCTCACCAATTTTGCATTTCTAACTCACACAACATTTTGTACTGAATTAGCTAAAGAATCACAACATCAAGGTTTTTTTTTGAGAAAAGCAGAGTGCAGGACTGAACCTCCATAATTGTTATATTTCAGCTATTCACTCATCCCTTTCTGAATTATCTCAGTCATTTACATTTGTGGTTCATGAAAATCCTGGTAGCACTTCACCTGAGAGCTAATCTTAGTGATACAACAGTTCATGATGGGCACTGAAATGATTCTAAAGGCATAGAAACTTCCTGTTTGTTTTTTTTTTGCAAAGGGGTCTTCCTAATAGAGGATGTCTGTTACTTAGTGAATGCTGGTAAAGGCAAACAGGCTGGTGCAGAACATGTTTATTTAGTACATGGTCTCTTGCACTTCCATATCCTAATTTCGCTACTTGTTGGTACAAGATTTAACCACAGACTCAACTGGTATTAATTTCCAGGTTATCCAAAGCAGATGGAAAACAGAGAATGAAGCAGCCATTAACGCCTACACAAAGCCCAAGACAGTTCGGGATTGTATCAGTGTGCAAACATAATAAATGCTACAGAACAAACCAGAGGGCCATCTAATTTTGCCTTCTGCCTTCAACTGAGCTGGTGCCAGCCATCTCAAATGTAGATATAAAACCCCCTAATACAAAAAATTGTGCAATGCTCTGTCATAGAGGAAAATTATCCCTGACTCTGTCTGTTGCTCAATTATGTCCTGAAGCATGAGGATTAATGGTTCTTGTGACTTTTGTCCCAGCATGAGTAACTGCAGATGCCATTCTTATTCAGATCGATGGATAATTCTGCTCTGAAACTTCCTCAGTGCTTTTTCTTGTAGTCATCTGTGACCTTAAATGGCAGAAAACATCACATCATTTTAGAAACACATCTCAGCTATATCCTGCCATGGACCAAAGAAGCAGATTCTGTCTCAGTGTGAAAATAATTTTTTCTGCAGAGAGATATTAACTGAGATGATGAGTTATACAATCATTTGGCTGCCATTCCTACCTATCTTTCACTAGATCAACACATTCTGCTCTCGGTTGTCCTTTTAATGTCCCGTTAAGGCCAAGGAGTCGAGATAGGATAGGCGGGAGTGGAGATATTGGCTCAGATTAGGTGTTTCTACTATCTGGAAATTGCAGTAGAAAATCATAGCCTTACAGCTGCTATCAGCATTTTTAACCAGCCAGGTGAGCAGGTAGTGCCATGAGTGCTGAGATGTTCCCCTGCAAAATCTGTACATGTTAAAATGTCATGCTTATTCAGGATAGACAGTTCTCACCTGAAGAAGCATTTTGTGGCATGTTGCATTTTTTTCCTCTTCACTGTCAGTTATTAAGCAGAATGGTATTCATTAAGGAATTAAAATGTGTTCATCCAATGATATTATCTAAAGGTACCTTACTGAAAGGGAAAGACAAAAAATGACAACTAAAAATGCTAAGGTGTCTTTGAGTTACTAAGGAAGTTTTCAGCAAAGTAGTTACTAGACCAACTGTTACTAGGAGCGGGGACTCCTGCCTTGTATAAGGTTACGTTGTTTTTAAGCAGAGGCAAAGTAAAACAGCAGACTTTGTCCAAGAATCACTAGAATGACCAAAAGAATTAGCTGAGTATGTACACCAGCTGGCTATGTTAGAAAGAAAAGACTGAAACATTTTTTATGGACAGATCAAAGAAATTAAGGAAATATCTGTAAATTTCTTACTACCCAAGAAATTACTGTTGCCAAATAGTTTTCTACACATGATGCATCAGCAGGTTTTTGGCAGGTGCCTTAAGGAAACATTTCTGCACATTCTTTATTTCTGTTGGGAGACACTGTTCCTCGGACTGCCACTGGGGTTCTGTTTGGCAGTCACATTGATTCACCAGAAAATGAAACACATTTTTGATTGCATAGAATACACTCAGGTCCATACACATGATGATTTGATTAGGAGAAAAATGGTAGAATAGCAAGGCCAGATGCTCAGAGCCACTTTCTAAGGAGCCTGACTTCTTACTTAAACAAATAACGCACCGCAGTATAAATGTCACATCAAAGGAAGTAGAAACCTGGGGAAAAAATTTGCCTGCACAGAAAAAACACAGTAAGTTTAAAAGTATCATCACCTACCTCTGTAAGAGCGAGTGGAATGGACCAACTGAGAGCTAATAAGGAAAAATGTCCTGTGTAAATGCACACAAATGTACAAAAGAAACTGAAAAAGAAGCTAGCTCATAATTCCCCAGTAAATATTCACTCAAAAATGGATGTTGGCACAATTTTCATGCAAAAATATGGCAAAACTTGGAGACAAGGGTGCACACATGGAAGCTGCTAGAAGTAACTGAGCATCCAGGGGGACCTTGATAAGTGAACTAATGCCAACATCATGAAGTTCAACAAAACAAAGTGTAAGGTCCTACACCTGGTTCAGAACAATCCCAGGCACAGCTATAGGTTGGGCAGAGAAGAGATTCAGAGCAGCCCTGAGGAGAAGGACTTGAGGATGTTGATTGATGAGAAAATGGGCATGAGCCGGCAGTGTGCTCTTGCAGCCCAGAAAGCCAGCCATATCCTTGGCTGCATTGATAGAAGCGTGATCAGCAGGTTGAAGAAAGTGATCCTGCCCCTCTACTCTGCTCTCGTGAGACCTCACTTGGAGTACTGTGTACAGTTCTGGTATCCTCAACGTAAGAAAGACATGTTGCTGTTGGAACAAGTCCAGAGGAGGGCCCTGAGGATGATCAGGGGACTGGAGCACCACCTGTATGAAGACAGGATGAGAAAGCTTGGGCTTCCAGTACCTGAAGGGGGCCTACAAGGATGCCAGAGAGGGCTTCTTCATCAGGAACTGTAGTGATAGTCCAAGCTGGAATGGGTTTAAACTTCAACAAGGGAAGTTCAGGCAGGATATACGGAAGAAGTTCTTTACTGTGCAGGTGGTGAGGTACTGAAATGTGTTGCCCAAAGAAATGCTCTATCCCTGGCAGTGTTCAAGACTAGGTTGGACAGAGCCTTGATCTAGTGTGAGGTGTTCCTGCCCATGGCAGGCGGGTTGGAACTACATGATCTTGAGGTCCTTTCCAGCCCTAACCCTTCTATGTTAGAAGGGTTCTATCTTTGCATGATATGATTCTATCTTGTAAATTCTATCTTTGATTCTACCTTTGCACTTAAACACAGCAGATGAGTTTGCTCATAACTATTGCATGGAGAAAGGGATTTTTCATTTGTTTTGAAATTGGAGGCCATTATTAATTGTGTCTGGAAGACAAAAATCTCTGAATGGCTTTTAAAATTTTATTTGCTCACATATTCAGTAAGTGATTTTCTGACAATATGTAGGTTTGATTTCCTCCACAGCCAAAGCCTGGTCATTTGCATTGTGTTCTTTCTGTAGTTAAATGCCCATTTTAAGCATCTGCTGTCTGTTAGCAGTCTTTTGACATGGATTAAGAAAGACACTGGTGGATATATACAAAGACACTAATTCGCAAGACACAATAGTTTGATATGGACTAAGCTTGTTTATTAGTGACTGTAAAATCTTCTGTCAAAAGGCTTCTGCTCCATTTCCTGCCAAAACTTAAAATGTTTGAGTGGGATCCTGCCCACATTTCTTCTAATAACTCTCAGTCTGATAAGTGCTTTTTCTTTTCCCATTTGAAATCTTTCTAACTCCTTTTGAACTTTACGTTTTTTGAAGCTCTCCTCAACAAGTTGCAAAACTTAACTGTAAGTGCTCCCATCACAGATCCTAATGCTAAGAAAACTGCAACCACAAACACTGTTCTTTCTTCTCCCTTTCTCTCACCAAGAGTCTTGGTTAATATTTTGAGCAGAGGTAATAAAACGTAAATTGTTACTTTATTCCCATTCCTTAAGTAAACTTAAAAGCAGCTATACTTATATAAAATGCCCACCATATGTTAAAAAGATGTATTAATTTCTTGTAACTTGGTTTCTTTCTGATCTTATGAACTAAGGCTGCCTTCTATCAGTGGAGCTTCAGAGACCAGCAATATTCCCAGTCTACACAAGCTGTATACATACATCTGATTTTGAAAATATTTAGTACACACTAGAAGACCTAGATCAAATTGAGAAACACATTCACAAACAGTAATGGTGTGGAAAGGAATTTTTACCAGGAGTAGTTACAAAATAGCATAGTAGCTGAATCCAAATTGCTGATTTTAACTTTCTAAATGCCAGTAAGTCCACTGACAGTGGAAGGACCCCATCTATAAATAAATGCAGTTTATATGGAAAACTGTCTCAACCAGATTTTATCAATGCATATAATACATTGTCATATAATCTATTGTCAATAGATTAGAGCAGTTCTTACTGTCTTCAAATAATGATTAGCTGTAGCAACCTGGTACCACCTGGCTAAGATGCAATTTCAGGTAGCCCATAAAGATTATATTTGTAAGATAGAAGGAAGGAGATATTATTATAATTTTAAAATAGCAAAATTAAAGCTTTATATCAGGAAAATCATTCTAATTATTTTTTATTAATGTACTTAAAACAGCATGTAATGGTATGGTTTATACAACATATATACTGCAAAATTCATTATAATAAATTGTGCACATAAATGTAGATAATGCTCCAGTGAATGTTTAGAAGTTAAAATTTGAGTTTTATAACTAGATGAGAAAATACTATAAAGCACACTGAACTTGCTAGCAACATTTGTTTAGAACTGTGAAGTATCATATGACACTGAATGGATCAGCTCCTGCATGCTCTTGCTGTTATGTTGGAATATTGCATATCCCTTGACACAGCCAAGAGCTTCTAGAACAGCCACTTAATTTTTTAATTCTTTTGTCTGTAAATCAGTAATGGTGGTCATGAACATGGTAAATTACATCTTTGAGATGCTCAAAAATGTGGGTGCTTGTGAAAAACTCTTCTGCCTGCCAAGAAAAAGCACTGAGATATTGCTGGAAGGAGAGAAACACTGAAAACAAGCTTAAATCTCTTTTTCTTGCCCTAGAATAAGTTATCTATTTCTCGAGAGGCTTTCAGTAACATTAACTCTACCAAATAACCATTTGGCGTCTAATCTAGTTTATTTAAGGCTTAAACCTGAAGGAATGTGCTCAGCCTGCATTATTCTATGCTTGAGAGAGTCATTCCAGAGATGGCTGAATAAAAGACCATATCCACAGATGTGCAACCCTTAATGAAGTTCATGCTGATTATTATGTCAGAGGCCAGCCACAGTCACATGGGATATTTTGTTTGCAAGTTTCATTTGCCTGTTGAAATCTCTCCATGCTTCATCCACTACCAGTCTGATGTGGAAAAGGAGGAAAAAAAAATAACCCAGGCATATTTCCATCCTGGATACTCAGAAGTAGGGATGCGTGAGAACAAATAACTCTCTGCTTAGGGAAAGATAGTTATGCAAATCAAGGTACTCCTTTCAAAGCCTATTTATGAAATAAAACAAAATCAGAAACAAAACCAAAACCTACAAAAAAAAAACAAACCAAACCAAAACAACACGTCAACAAGCTATTGCTGCAGTTTACATGTGGGACAAGAAGACCAACTATATGAGTACACATAAAACATGCAGGACGGGCTCTGCAAGGCCACACAGTTGAAAAACATAAATGTGTGTGGGTTAGCCAGTGTCGAGTTTGTTTACACATGAATAAACCCTAATTAGAGAAATGGAAAAATGTCTGAATCTAAATTTAAAGTGGAGTCTGTTCATGAGAGTCATGGGTGACTAAAAGCAGTTAAGGCCGTCACTTAACTAAACAGATGTGACAGATTAACCATGTGTTTCTATCTTTGATGTAGACGTAGATTTTTTGTTTTGGATACATTGCAGTTTGAAGTCCTTTAAAACTGCCTGAGATACATCTGCCATTATTTTGATTTGGTATATTTCTTGTTGCAAATGCATTTAGCACTGACATTCTCTTTGTATAAACAATCGAAAGTGCTTACAATGAAAAATACTTGTTCAGGAAAGCCACACTAGAGAAAAATGCATTCAAAATGCAAGACAAAAGACATGCAGTTAACAAAATATATTTTCATGCTTCAATTCACATGGATTTGTGGGATGGATTTGCATGAAAGCAAAAAAGAAAGCAAAGTTTTATCCAAGACTGCTCCATGAAAGCCTAGTCACTTTTCTTTCAAAATAATATTTTATTTTTTAAGTGTTGATGCCTCTTACTTATGCTATTTTCAGCCCTGAAGAGCTCAGATGTGCTGTGTTCCTAGGAGTCATCCTGTTCTACCAGTACTTCTCCCTCAAATGGAAGGAAGAAATATTGGTTATTGCTAATATAGTTTATTCTCCTGAGCTCCCAATCCAGATTACCCTAAACTGTACATAGCAACCATGCTCAGATAGCTACGTATGCAGATGTAAGCTCTATGAATAAGCTTGCAGATATACTTAAATTCTGGGTTGTAAGTTGTCTGAATGTATCATCTGAAGGAAATAATTGGTGAAGTGGTGAACAGCTTTTATGGAAAGTTAGAACTGGCTGAATGGCTGCATGCAAAGAGTTGTGGTCAATGGCTCAATGTCCAGCTGGAGACCTGTAATGGGTGGTGTCCCTCAGGAATCAGAGACCTCATTTGGAGTACTGTGTGTAGTTCTGGTGTCCTCAACATAAAAAGGAGGTGGAACTGTTGGAGCAAATCCAGAGGAAGGCCACGAGGATGATCAGGGGGCTTGAGCACCTCCCATATGAAGACAGGCTGAGAAAGTTGGGGGTGTTCAGCCTGGAGAAGAGAAGTCTGTGTGGAGACTTCATAGCAGCCTTCCAGTATCTGAAGGGGGCCTATAAGGATGCTGGGGAGGGACACTCTATTAGGAACTGTAGTGATAGGGCAAGGGGTAATGTGTTCAAGTTTAAACAAGGGAAATTTAGATTGGATATAAGGAGGAAGTTCTTTACTGTAAGGCACTGGAATGGGTTGCCCAGGGAAGTTGTGAATGCTCCATCACTGGCAGTGTTCAAGGCCAGGTTGGACAGAGCTTTGGGTGGCATGGTTTAGTGGGAGGTGTCCCTGCCTATGACAGGGGTGTTGGAACTTGATGATCTTAAGGTCCTTTCAAACTAGCCATTCTATGGTTCTATGATTTTATGATGATGCTCTCTGGCTCTGGGCTGGCCAATATATGGTGCTCCTGATCTGAAATAGTAAGTTGTCTATGATACTGGGGATGGTTGCAATTCCTTACCTCTCATAGTCTTGTACAGAAGCTCTTAATTCCCAGCAACTGGGCTGAATTGTCACAATGAGCCTCAAAATTTCTGAATTATGATCCTTTACATCTCCTCCTCCAGAAACTCTGTTTAACAAGTCAGTATCTGCATTAGCATGTTCCAGGTTTGATTTCTTTCAAAGAATGGAAAAACTTTTTAATCACTGATTAAAAAATGATGCATATATTTTTCAGATGTTTATGATTAAAACATTTCCTGCATGCTACTCTGGGAAGTTCAGTGGGATATACAGCATTTGTCTAGCAGAGAGCAACTCTAACTTCAGGCCACAGAGGCTGCACCCACTCAGAGTCCTTTAACCAGCAGTTTTTTGAAGGCCAGAAACCCATGGTTTTCTTTGGACTAAAATATTCCTATGTATCAAAAGACCTGAAAGCAATAAGGGGAAGGTATTAATGAAACCTAATGTTAGCACAGGGAGTCTTGTCCTCCTAGATTCAGACCCTGAGGGCCATGGCATTTCCAGAGGGCACCTACCTATGTCAAATAACCCCCAAAGGAGCATTTCTCCTTCTCCATGGACCACAATGAGGGCCTAAGGAAGTAGACTTTTTTTACTGTTAGCTTTGGTGTTTTGTTCACTAAACATTTTCTGCAGTCATTTACCTCTCATATATAGAGTATGGAATTCAAAGTCATGCCACAAATGGTGTCAGCTAGCATAGCTAGAAATAAAAAAACAAAATACTAGGTCATCCTGCCTACCGTTTGCCTGCGTGGGATTGTTTCCCACACAATTCATGGATATGCCACCCATAAAGGCTCTGATAAGAGTCTGAATCATGTAAACAAGGAGGGAGAAAAACTGCACAAACTTTATAGTATAAGAGGACATTTTGTCAGTTTTTTTAAGGACACATCTTCAATCTGATGGTTCTTAGCAGCTGTAAATCTTTCAAATTTGACCTCAGCTATTGAGAGCTTTCCAGGTGATAATCATAGCTTTATGTTATCTCCTTCTGTGCTCACAGCATATATAATATATTCAAGGAAAAATATAAACTAAGCATAATTTCCTAAAGTTTAGCATAAAGTGAGCATACTTAAAGCAACAAAACCATTCAGCCTAGAGATGTTAGGTCTAAACTGACTTCTCTCCATTTTGGTAAGATCAAGAATGCCTGTTTAAGCAACCTCACACTGCTTGTGCAGCAAGCAATATACTCAATAATGCTGAAGGACAGGCCTTGATAAAGTCAGAATCCTGACAGCGAAGTAACTATTTAAAGCCACATCTTGGCTTTCAACTTATACATGACGAGTCAACTGAACTCCAGTAATTTTAACGGTATTTATGCCATTCAACATGTATATGCCTTGTTAGGGATCACTATCATTACTTAATTTTTACTTTTTTCATCTCTCTCGGCTATATTGATCCCTTATTTATGAAGGCACACATTTTTACAGAACTTGTAGGTCTGTATTAGTCTCTAGGTAGTCTGCAACTTTTTCTGACAAAATGGACTGGAATCAGCAAGTGGATTTACAAGATCTGAAGCTATCCTATGGGTTTAAAAGCCTTTGATACTGAAGTACATACATATACACATCCATGACATACTTTTTCTCTAATATAAAATTGGGTTTGAAATGAGAAAAGACAATTACATTTTTCAATATCTTTCTGTATTAATTCTACACTTTAAAAGTCTCAGGTAGTTTTCAGCTCTTCTTATTGTAAGTGCAAGGCCAAAATTACTTCTGATTTATATGCTGAATTTTCTATGTAATGGTTGTAGAAGGTTTTTTCTTCTCTAAAGAAATAATTAAAAGTTCATGTTTAATAGATGCCTTTGCTGCCATTTGCTAAATGAGTGGTCAATATTTAATAGGATGCACTGAAGTACATCTTCTGACCATGTCAGAGTCTGGAAATGTAAATGTCAATTCATTAGGAATGTCAGAACTGCCACGGATTTTACACAGAAAATTCTAAATTACAAGACTTGCCAAAAGAGGTAGGAAAGTCTAAAGCAGGTATACCTATACAGTACAGAATGCCGATACAAATATGGAGTTGGCACTTAAAAAAAATCTGCTAATTGCTCATAATGTCATCTGTCTTAGCTTTCCATATAGACATCTATCTGCACAATATAAAATGATTTACCCTTGACAGACCACCATCCCTCATCCTGTTGCAGCTGACACTAGGGAATAAACACAGGTTTTCTGCCTTTAGCCATTTTTGTCACTTTGCAAGTTCTCTGCTGGATGATCTTTCTCTAGTGCAATGAGATTTGTTCAGCTCTACAAGAATGCACCGTAATATTAGCAATGAGGAAAATAGTCTTTTCTTCTTTCCACTTCTTACTTAAGAGACAATTTAGTTTCGAGTGATGGCCCAGATGTTCTTCTATTTCTATTCACGCCTGTTAAAATGTTTACTTGCCCTCTAGAAAAGAATGGCCCCTGATGTTAAAACAGAGCTCATCTCTGAGCCAAATCCGTGGTCAGCTGTCTCTTCCTCCTGAAGTCCATGAGAATTTGACCCAATGTCAGTCTCAGAGTACGAAGACATGGAAAGTTTTCTACAAATGACTGTGTTTGCTCTGTGGTTTGGGCTCTTCACGTAACACATCACAAATTCTGGTAAAGGACTGTGGCCAAAAAAATGATACTATTCCTTACACTGTTTAATTTGACAGTTCACTCATTTTTGGAAGATTATATAACATATCTCACGAATTGTCCATTTCCAGGATTTAATCCGAGTATTTGAGATTGTTTTCTTTCCTTGCTACGAATGCAATTAGGATTGCTGAAAGAGACTATAAAGCCAAATGGCATTAAATTGCCAGGAAATCATCATGCCTGTTTTCTGAGCAAAAATTCTCATGATTGACATATACCCAAAAGCTAGAATTAAATATATGTTATTGTCTAATGTTTAGGAAATTATGTTTTAAAAGTCAGCCGTACAGAAAGCTGCTTACAGAGTGTCCTGCTTCACATACCCTTGAGTGCTAACAAAAGAGAATCAGGGACTTACTATTATGTTGAAGAGAGAAATGACAAAATATGATTTTGATTTCTGGAAGAGTAGATCTGAACAGTAAACTATCCACCAGAATATTAAAGGACCTTGAAAATGAAGGACGCTGAAGTATAATCTCCATTGACTTCAGTGCAGTTGGGCCAAAGACATATTCAACATAATGCGATTAAACCTTAGTACATGCCTAATACAACTTTTGCCAGCAAAACCAGAACAAAAAACTTCTAAATCTTATTTTGAAAGAACTGGCACATTGCCTTTCACAATAAAAATAATTCTGCAAATACATTAAGTTTTTATGTAAAATGCATTGTTTATGCTTTGTAATTTGGTTTAAGTTAGGAGATGTAATGGAAAAAGAACACTGTACTCATTTAAAGCAGCAATGGAATAATTTTTTTTTTAATTATTTGTTTCTTTGCTGCAAGTTACTATGAAAGCTTCTTCCATGTTTAAACACTTTGCGGGTCTCAGTACATCAATAGAACCAAGTGAAAAACACTCATCCAAACAGTACTATAGCATGATCTGTTTCTAATTACTTCATCATGTATCCATTTGTCTTTGCTTTTAACAGCACTTCTTTATACATTTATATTTGTGCATGAAAGCCATTTTATAATTGCTCTGATGTGTAGTCATATATTTCACAACAGCTGAGGAGATGCATAACTATGTTGAAAATCTCTGTGTAGTGGGGTCTGCTTGCTGTTAGCCAGCTTGAGACTATTTGTTCTTTGCAGAGCTATTAAGAAATCCTTCAGTGAAATAACTTTGAGTGTGCCAGGTTCATGTCAGAAGCAGATACCAGTGGTGGGCTTCATTTCACCTAAAAGGGGCACCTAGTTTCAGTTAGTTATTTAGGTTTCCTATAAAAATAAAGGGAAGACATGCACCTTATATGGGCTGTGTATTTTAGCTCCCTCACATACAGTGAAAGAAAATGTTCTTTGAAGAATGCTCTCTCCTCTGATGAGAGAAGTTTAGATGGACTAGTTTAGACCAGATACCTAACTTCTAAGCTGTTACATTAAGAAAGGATGAATCCTGTCTCATCTATTTACAATTGCTCAGTTGTGATTTTTGTTCTATTTCCTAACTCAGTGTGTGTTGCTGGATAAGGCCTTGTCAGTTGTGCTGTGGCTTGATGACAAGAGACATGAAATGGTTACCTCAAAAATAAGCATAGTAAGTAATAACAAGACCACATTCCAGCTTAGATCATTGAGTACTCCCAAAGCATAGAAAATTTTGGAAACTAAGGAAAGCTAAGCCAGAGGAAGAAAAGAATTCACATGCTTAAATTACTGGAATACTGGAGATATGTTTTATCCCTGCAAAAAGCAAAGCTGCATGAGACAGGCTCACATTGCTCCAAGGACAGGTGACAGCTTCAAGTCTGTTCTCCTCGGCTAGCAGCTGACCGACATAAACAGCTACCAAACAGAAGGCCCACTTGTATGCATCTTTTTTTCTTTCTGGCACCTGCTATTTTGGCCAAACACTGCAACAAACCTAGCTCCTCCCCTAGATGTGGAAGCACCAGCTGTGATTCAGGCTGATCTCACTGCCCACAGCTCAGGGTGGCTGTGAGCCTGAGTGGGCAGTCTGAGCATCTTCCTCCATGCTGAAAGTGTGCACTGTCAGCAATCTTGAATCACCCTCTTCCAGTGGTGTGAGTGCATGGAGGTTGCAGGCCCATCCAGACCAATGCCTTGGAGATATTTCATTTCTTGGAAGGAGCTGGGAATGTGAAGGCATTTGCTATGCTACTGGGACACTTTGAACAGCAGAATAAACTGCTGTGAAAGGGGCCATTTGGGTAAATTCATCTCCTTCCCAAGTCTTTTTTTCAAAGTCCTGGACACCTGCACCACAGTGGATTTTCTGAGCATTGAGTAAAGACTTTCTATTTTATACATACATATGAAATATGCATAAACATATATTTTAGAATTATTTCTTCTGAAAGCACTTACTTTTTGAATGTATGGATGGCCAGACCTCAAAAAATTAAGTGTTTTTCTTAAAAACAAGCCAAAGTTTTCCAAAGCATCTGGTTTTGGTGGGAGCACACTGATTGTGTTGTAGAATATTTATATATATCTTGATGCTTAAGATATTTTTTAAAGAAAATATTTATATCGTGGTTTCTAAATCAAACAACATTAAGTATGTAAATAGTGAAAGACTGCACTTTTTCTTTTTTTTTCTGCTTAAGTTACTTTTTTTTAGATTTAGGCTTAAATGTAAAATGATTTGTAAGGGGTCAGATGTAAGTAGGTGCCTTCAGACATGAAAAAATAAAGACCCATTTGTGTGTTTGAGTGAGAAATTTTGCACAGTTTGATCAACACAGAATTATAGGCTTGAAGTTCCTTTAATGTAACCATAAATTTAAAATATTTTACCTGAATGTGGGGCAGATGCAACAGTAAAATTGTAAAGAGAATAAGAATAATTAAGCCTTTACATCTGAATGCAGTGTGTAAATATTTTTATGTAGATCATGTGAAATTATTTTCTTCCTATAGCAATTCATTTGTCTGAGGCTTTTTGGGGGACAAAAAAAAATGCAGAAGGAATTACTCGCCTTTTTTGAGAAGAGTATGTTTTGGATTTTCTTCATAATCCTCAATTTGTCCCAGATTTGTCAAAAAGATTTTACAAGTTTTGCCAACTGTTGAAATGAGCTCAGGCTGAATTTACAAAATATAGACTGAAAGTCAAGTTAATCCTTTCTCTGTACCCCATAGAAAGTTTACTGGTTTGTTCCAAACCATGGAAAACTCATGAGTATGGTTGCGTATTGCTTTGTTTTTTGGGTTTGCACGAGCCTTGAAACCCAAAGGTAAACTCAACAAGTGTGCAACCCACACTAAATAAAACAAACAAAAAAAAAAAAAACAAACAAACAAAAAAAAAAAAAAAAAAGGGGAGGGGGGGCAATAAAACCAAAAAAACCCCAAAATAATATATTGAACTCTGGGGATTTGAAATTGCTAAAGCTACATCTCACAGCTTCAGTATATGAAAAAGAATGTCATTACAACACCAGAAACTTTAATGCCAAGAGAATTACACTATTTTTAATAGCGTTGAACTGTCACATTGCTTTTGGAAAAGATGTCATGGTTCGGTAGCTGTAATTCCTTGTACATAAAACGTTCAGCTACTTAAACTCAATAAAAAAAAAAAAGGACAAAACCTGCAATCTTTTATAATCTATATGGAGTCTAAATAATCATAGAATCATAGAATAGTTAGGGTTGGAAAGGACCTTAAGATCATCTAGTTCCAACCCCCTTACCATGGGCAGGGACACCTCACACTAAATCATGTTACCCAAGGCTCAATCCAGCCTGGCCTTGAACGCTGCCAAGGAAGGAACATTCACCACCTCTTTGGGCATCCCCTTCCAGTGCCTCACCACCCTCACAGTAATGGACTGCTTCCTTATATTAAGCCTGAACTTCCCTTCTTGAAGTTTAACCCCATTGCCCCTTGTGTTATCACTACAGTTCCTGATGAAGAGTCCCCCTCTGACATCCTTATAAGCCCCCTGTAGATACTGGAAGTCCGTTATGAGATCTCCACACAGCCTTCTCTTTCTCAGTTCTGACAACAGTTCCTGAATTCCCACATGAAGTGATGCCATATTCATTCCCATATCTGCATCTCCCTTTGCATGAGAGTGAAGATGAAGATGGTTTTGGTATGTTTGTACATTTTGCATCTTCTGACTGTGGATTGAACTTAGTGAAAATGGCCAGCCTTTAGTAATGGTTTGAAAGATGCCAAGTTCTTTTTACTTTGTAAACAGGGCAATACAGTTCAGCTTGATAAAAGTCCACTTGGAGATCAACATACTTCCAGTTTATTGCTGTTTTCTTTAATTTCCTTATTTCTGATTAAGAAAACAGTCCTAAAAAGTAATGAATAAAAGAATTTCAAGGAAAGAGGGATGATGATCATATATGTAAGGGAGTCAAAAGGATCTGTAAGGAAAAATTAGGTTAGATTTTATGAAATACTATTACTCATGTTGAAATAAGTGTCATTTGGATAACTAGCAAACACTTCTTTAGGAGTCTGTATGTACCTGCCTGTGAGGTGGCTGACATCCTGTTGCTTTTCTTTGCTTAGTAAGTTGTTCAGTGCAATGGTTAAAATTTGCAATACACAAAACCAAATAGATCAAGCCACTGGAAGGTGTTGGCAAATTCTTTCATCAGTAACAGATGCTTGAATAATTATTACTTTCATCCAGGTCCCACAGTCTGTTCTCAGCCTCTGCTGAATTCAGTGGGAATTTTGCCGGCATCATTTCAAGTGCTGTAGGATTTGGCCGTCTTCTTTTTCCTAAGATACTCAATATGGGAAGAGCCTCTCAAATGAAAAAGACCCTTAGAAAAAATCCTTCTAATTAAATAAGGCATTGTATTTGATTTAAGAGAATCCTTTTGCAGAACTGAAATGTATGCAGTAAATTTTGGGACTAATATCCTCCAGATTTTCAGAAAAGAAAAAAAAAACCCTTGCACAATTTAGCAGTGTATCTTTTTATTTTGTAAACACATTAATCAACTCTTTACCATCCTTCAGGTAATATTCAGCATCTTTTCAGGCAGCTGTAGTATGTTTCTTTATGGCACATAATAGGCTAAACAACAAACACGAATGATGATGGGATTCAGCTCGCACAACTTTTATTAAGCAAAGACAGAAGCGTGTAGTCAAAGCCACCTCCTTGAGCTCCTAAGGTGAAAGAGAGAGTTGGGCACCTTCCAACGGTGTTCTAGACTTTCTTATATTTAAATGTGTGTGTCCTGACAAAATGTCTCTGTGTATCCTCTGGCATAGGGAGAGCCTAATTGACTAGCATAGGCTAGATATTTCAAATTTCTCTGATTGTTTTATCCTGTCAGCCTAAAAGTGTAAGTGGCCAAGCCTGAATTTTCTACCCTGTTCTGGGACACCTACTTGAATCCACCACACTTCTGATTTGCTTGCTCCTCTTGCAAAAACACTGCAATATTTCTGGTGTCTCTAAGCATGCAGGCAGAAAAAGCCTTCACCATACCATATAATTTTGCTGTTAGCTTTTTACTCATCCCAGTCATTTTTCAGGGAATCATAGAATGGTTTTAGTTGGAAGGGACCTTAAAGATCATCTGGTTCCAACCACTCTGTCATGGGCAGGGACACCTTCCACTAGACCAGGTTGCTCCAAGGACGGTCCAACTTGGCCTTGAGCACTTCTAGGGACAGGACAGCCACAACTTCTCTGGGCAACCTGTTCCAGTGTCTCACCACCCTCATAGTTGCCAAATTCTAGGTGCCTCTGCTATGGATCATGGACCTTTATATACATACAAGTATAAAAATAAATAGCATTTTGATTTAGTGGCTATTTGTGATAATATTGGATTTGTGACATAATGATGCAGACATAAATGACAATGTGGGTTTCAAGAGAATGGAAAGTTTCCCTGTATGATTTTAGAGATTATTAGAAGTTTTCTACAAGTTACTGAAATCTGTAGAATATGCATTTTAATAGCTCATATAAAGAAAACTGCAAATGAAATGTAGCCAATATTTTTTCATGCCTTTATCAGCACAATCCACTAAAAGTCAGTGGATTTACTCCAATGTGACCAAGATTCTCATTTGGTTTGAGGTTTGGGTGAAAGATTGATTTCAAATTTTCAATTCTAGGTGATTAATTTCAGCTATCAGCACCTGTAACTAGTAAGATAAATCTGCTATAGACGGTGTTCTTTGTGAGAGAAGTTTATGTTTCCATGTCTCCCTTATTTTGCTTATATAAAACCACCTACAGTCAAAGCCTGGTTCATGCACCTCCAGTATCTAATGACAACTCAGCTTCGATTTAGTGTACTACTTAGGTTGAAGTTCACTCCTTCTGTCAAGGGCCCAAAGAGGAAATGCATGCCAGAAGTCTTGCTTTCTCACCCTCCGAAATCAAACTAAACATAACAATGATATGTAACATTAAGAGTAACACACACCCCCTTCTCCCTTAAAATTTCCTCTTTGTCCCTCCTTTTGCCCTCATGACTGGAACAGTATCCCTGCTCAATGTAAGAGCAGTGTCTTGGTTCCATTTGACCATTCTCTTATTTGGGATTAAACAGTCGACAATGACATTGATGACTGCTTGCTTGTGTGGCCATGCACCATTACAAGGCCAGATACATGATTTCATAGATGTGCATTTTATAAATGTCGTATATGTAATGCAAATTAGTTTAGTCTTTCCATTTATTTAATGAGTGTGAAATGACCCTTAGAATCTCAACATTGGCCTCCTATCCTTTAACTACAGGGTGCACTGCCTTTTAAATGGCAGCCTGATAATTGCAGCTACAGCAAAATGAGTATTAATACTTCTCTCTATTGCACATTCAAACATAACTTCACATTTAGCACATTAAACATAATTCTGTGGATAACTTAATTTCTCTGTAATGTTTATATGTAGAAACTTAGAAATTGTGTTATTTTTGTAATTCTTTCAGCTACCACCTTTTCTCGTGCATGTTTATTTTTCTCTACTTAAACAGACATATTATGGATAGAAACAGATTTTTGGTACCACATGGTGGAAACATTATAGGATTCTTCATATGAAATGTGCTTTTCTGTTTGTTTCTTTGTGTTACATTTTGCAGAAGTGGAGAGGGCTAAGAAGGTCTTTCCAAAGATACAGAGAACTGACACTGTTTTTCAAATATTCAAATTTTGGTAGCAATTTCACCCTTCATATATGTATTGTGTGACCAAAAGATTGTTAAATATATCATGGTGTGTTTATTTTATATGATATGAAACATTTTAATTTGTTTTTTTCCTGGTAAATTGAATAAATCTATGACTAAGTTTTTACAAAAATGTTCATAGTAGAGTTCAACAATGATGACTAAAAAAAGACCTATAAAAACACAGAACAAATGGATTTTTAAAAAGTCCTTTTGAACGCTGGAAGAAAATAATATTTTGAACATTTGAGCAAAAGCAGATTTTTGATTTTGCACCAAATTTAATAAAAAAATAAAATTAGAAGAACAGTGTTTGCATTGCCAAAAGACTTCAAATTAATCCACACAGGCAGTGTTAAGGCTGGCTCAGGTTAAGATCTTTGACTATTACAAGATGAATGAAGCTGAGAATGACAAATTGTGATTGCATTGCAGATGGCATTTTCAATTTCATAATGTTTCATTCTCCTCTTGGATCAACATATGCATTAGACCCCAAAACAGTATTAAGATTTTTTTTCTCCAGAGAAAAATCCATGTAATTGAAATATAATTTTCATGGAATTCAATTAAGAACATTGAAAATTCCAAAGGACCATTTTCAATATCAGAAATTTTTTTCCTGAATTTTTGATTTTGCTATTAATTCAGAATCTTATGGAATTTTCCAGCCAGTATTATTTCTTTACTATTTAAGAGGACATGTCAGCACTAGGGATATTGCAGGTTGCTAACAAACTGTAACAAGACATGGCTGTTGAAATCTTTCCTTTTAGCTTTACAGAATTATTGCTTCACACTGATTGAAACAGCTTTTCTTTTTCTATCACAGAACATTTCATGCTTGAATTAAGTTTAAGACATTTGCATTTTAACCCAGGTGATATATGAGTAGAAATGACCTTCAAAATAACAAAGAGCAAAACCTCCCACAGAATGGGAAAGACTCCAGCTTTCATCAAATATACAGCCAAATGTTGGTGAGACACATCTTGCTAACTCTAAATTAATTCAAAATCTGATGTAGGATATTACAAAATTACCGGTCATAGTTCTGTAGTCATAGCTGAGTGTGATATTTATGTAATCTTTATATTCACAGTCTTGAAACTCATTAAAATCTGTGAAAAAAGCACAGGGGACAGGAAATCATTTTATAATTATAATTTACATAAATATAGACTGCTTAAGCTAATATATATGTTTTACAGTGTTAAGATAGTCTCATGGCTGAGGTAAGGAGAGGTGGTCTGGAGATGTTCTGTTCTTTTCCCAGCCCTGCTGCAGACTTGCAGCCCTACTGTTGTTCCAGTACAGGTACTAGTATCTTGTGACAACAGATTTATGCATACACTGCAGACCCAAAATCCTGCACAATGATCAAAACACACAGGGAGGTGTTGGGGCCACCAAGGTAGAGGTAAGCACATGAACCCTCAGGTGACTTCTGAGCAGGCAAATGAGTGCCTGCATTGCCCCTCTGCAGTAACAGTGGAAGAAAACAACAGTGCTTAAGTGAAGGACACCCAAGAATGCAGTGTTGTCATGGGTTCACGACAAGTGTATAATAATCAAAATACCTCACTTAATAACGGATTTTTGTTTTGTTTTGATTTGGTTTTGTTCTGTTTTTTTTTTTTTTTGTTTGTTTGTTTGTTTGTTTTTGAGGGAGGGGTCTTAATTTTATTTTATTATTATAATCAGAGGTCTTCACAGGGAAGTATCCTAGAGCACACACTGGTGGCAGTAACCTGCCCTTAGCCCATATATAGACACATCTACAGGAGCTGTTCCTTCCATTGTGGTTGATAAAATCATGATTACTGATACTGACTGCTAGTATGATTCTGCCCTTACAAAGGGTCAAACATCCTGTGCCTCAGCACCCAAAGACATGAAGTTATAACATGGTACAAGAAGTAGATCAGGGATATAAATAAATGTTAGGTTAAGATACCAGAGGAATGAGTTAGCTTTACAGAGTAAACTCTAATGATAGCTCTTCATGAGCCAGAAGGCACATGTAGGTATTTCCTTTATATATGTTCTGCATACAGAACATAAATAAAGAGATAATAAAGATACATATTCATTTACTTTTTTCTACATGCATAAATTGCCTAATTTAGAAAAGAATACAAACATATTTTATACTTCTGTCCAATTTCCTAATCTATAAGATTTTACTATAATTTGCAGTCCTCTAGCACTGTGGTGCTTGATCAGAAACTTTCAACAAGCAGATACTTACCTTTGAGTTATAAATAACTATAGGGGGAAAGAGACAGGTGTTTAAAAGAATTCAGAGTTGAAACTTTTCAAACTAGAGTGTCTATGACGAGAAAGCAACTTTTGTTTGCTTTATGGCTTTATCCTGAAAGAGATCAGGAAGCTGTTGAGGATTGTAAAGTATGTATACATAAGATTCTTCTATTTGATTTAGCGTTTGACAGGGTGTATAGACATTTAAAATCCCTCTATGCCCTTTGAACTTCTAAGTGAAATCCAAAAAGTCTTTTTTTTTTTTAGATATAGTTGCTCAGTTTGCATTAAAGGATTCAACAAATTCAGTAACGCGGAATAATACTTTAGCTTTTTAAAATCGCAGTATGCCCAGTCACTAGTCCCAGCCCGAAAGAGAGGTAATAGCTCCATAAAATAGATGTTTATGATGTTTGGACTGTGAATCATATAAAGAACTTCATGCCTGGATCTTCTGGAATCTGATACACCAGATTAAATAAAATATTTAAGCTGTGTCAGAAAGTGATACATCAAGCCCTTATCAGATATTTAATAACAATATATTAAGGTAAAGGTTGCCAGAATTCTTTTATATGCTAGTACTTCCATGATAAAAAATCACTGATCTGAGTGCTCTAACTAGTTGAAAATTCAAGTCTGAATCACAATTTCATGACTGATCATGAAGTCATTTTGCCTTATTTCTATTATATTTGATAGTTCTATTTCACATAAGACTTTAAAAGAGAGATTCAGTCATGGATCAGTGGCACAGATAGTCAAATGTACTCCCTTGTCATTGTAAATTCATATTTTTGCCTTGGTAGTTAACATCAATTTGTCCCATAAGCTTCTTCTGAGACTCTCTTCAGAGAGAAAGGTTTTCCTCACTAATATCTATCAGCAGCAGGATTTGCCTGTATCTAGTTGAAATGGAAAACTGCATCCTTATTTTTTTTCTAAGGTTTCTAAGATTTTTTTTCTATGCCTCGTATAGTATGTCTTTTTTGTCAGAATGTCATTTACATTAATGCATCGAAAATCTTGATAGCTAATGAAGCACCAACTCATAAATCCACTGATATTTTAACTCCATGCATGGCAAAAACTCAGAGGAACACCTTCAGACTGGCAAGTACATTTATCAGATCTCACGCTCTGCAGAAACATCCTATATTAGCCTCAGCTGTATCACATTAGATAATGTAAACCCTGAGCCATAGCCTCTTTTGAGCTTTGTTACCTTTATGATAAGGTAATGGCACCCCAAATATCAAGAAGTACACAGCGGAAGTGAAAGGAAAGTGTGCATTAGGTTTACTGATCAGATGACTTTCTCTTTGACAGGTTAGCAACTCTGTTGAAGCATGGATGGGTGGGGTAGCATGCAGCACACCCATATACACATAAATCTGGAAGCCACAAAATAGCAACCAGCACTCAGGAGCTATTGATATTCTAATAGAAACAGTTTAAAATATGGTCTGTGAAATGCTTATGTCACTCCAGAGGATCAATATGCTCTGCTGTAAACATCTTGGTGTCATGCAGGCGCTGTGACTCATCATTCAATAGAGATAACGCCTTTTGTAACTTTCCTGCCTTCTCCCACACTCCCAAATCTTTTCCCAGGCAGGATAAAACTAGTTGCAGTTGGATCTGATAGGCTTTTCTTGTCCCTCTATATAGGTAAGAGCTCTCCTAAATAAGAAGCAAACTCCTCTATATCTCTGACCTTTGCCGTATAGGTTTTGCAGCAAATCAAACAGCCTGCTCTTCTGTCTTTTCTTAGTATCAGGCTACCAGACTAAATTCCTCAGTTCTAGATCAGTCTTGAAGACTAAGGGTCAGCTCAAATCACTCTTTGACTCATTCATTGAGTTCTTTGGGATTTTTGAATGGTACTTGTAAAGTGTACTTACACAGACAGCTGACACATTTTTTTGCTGACACTTGACGATTAGAAACGCCTTTATTTTTTTCATGTCAACCACCAATCAGTGCAATGTACAATTCTCCAGATATTAAAAGTATAAACTGGCATCTTTGTGAAATCTCTTTGCATCATATCCTGGCTGTATGCGCTTGTTCTGCTAAATGCATGACAGCTTTGACATTCTCATACTTACGGCTTTGATTTTCTGTGTAGTGGCAGTATATTCCTCCAGGGAGTTAACAAGAAAAAACAAACAAACAAAAAAAAAACAAACAGGAAGCAGGATGGCAATCAGTGCTTTGACAGGAGTTTAGAAGGCAGACATCCAAAATGCTACAGGCGAAGATGTGAGCTCCACAAGTTTAAATGCGAAAAAGGTTTATCAATAGCACCATTCAGCTTCTATTTCTTGTGTCATATTTTGTTTACCATCTGTGAGATAAAAACCAGATGGAAATAATTAGTTGCAAAAAAATGGGTGTTGTGCGGCTTAGTAGTCCTGCCACACTGCCCAATAAGTCCTGTTCAGCCATGAACACAAACCCACCATATGCTGTTAAGATTTGTTTGCATATGTCTTAAAAGATGTATTTTGGGAGTGGAATACAAGTAAATATGTAAAGAAGTAAAGAAGTTTTGTTGTAGTTCTGCTAGTTTTGTTATGGTTGAGATTTCTGCAAATGAGTACAGCTGACTTGTTCTGTGTCTTTAAATATGAATGACAAAGTAAAGATTGTTTGGATTACTCTTCATTCTCTATCTTCTTCCTCAAGTTCTTTGAAGCAGGAGCTCTCTTCTGCTGTGTATATGGAGTGGCTGGCTCAGCTTGCACCCATGGTTGTGCTAGAAGTGTAAATAGCTTCACCTGTGCATATGCCGACTGTAGCTATACACAGGGGAGGATGTCTGGCTTAATTTCACTCTCTGGCTTTAACTAATAAAATTAACTATCAGTATTTATTCCCACCCTTCTAGGAGGGGAGGGAATGATACATTTTACCTCTTCTTGACAAGTTCCAGGCACTTGATGTACCTCTTTTAATAGGTTTGTTGCTTCTTTAAGTATTGACAACCATTTTACAGCCTTTCTCCTGTGACTAATTTGGTAACGATTCAAGCTACTTAAAAGTGAAACTTCATCACTTTTCACTTCTCTTAAGGAAAACTTAGAGAGCTATGTCAAAAAATACCAAGAAGTAAAGTTCTTTCACAGTTTCAGTTTTTTGAGCCTGCCCACTGTAAGAGTCTTACTTGTCAAAGATAGGTTTGGGAGAAAGATGTGTGTTTTCCTTGACTATAATAGATCTTCTATAATCAATAGCAATGACTGCTATTTGATTTTTTTCCTTTGATTGAAAGGATTGACCAAGCAAAAGCATAATGCAATGGGCAATATCACGATTAAGAGTAACAGAATATTCATTATCCACAGATATTAATTCTTGGGTTTTTCTCCACCTTTTTTTCTTTATTTTTTTTTAATAAGGTTTCCAATACAAACTTAAAAAAAAAACAAACTTTTTAAAAAGATACACAAAACAAACAAATTTTTACTTTATACTTGGGAATCAGGCAGCCATATACCTCAGAAAATCTGGGTCAGAGATATTTGTGAGGTCAATCAGTAAAATGCCTGAATAGTTCAAAAGGTGATGTGTAGGGGGTAAAGCAGTAATTTAACATTCAGGATGGATTATCTAGTAAAAACTGAGAGTCCCAGAGGTTTTCCATACATCACCACAGGAATTCTGCTGGTGGTAAGGCAGAGCTGTTAATCATTAAATCTGTTTCTCTTGAAGATTATTTTTCTCTTAATAATACTTTCCTGTTTATTTCTTGGACTTGATAGTGCTTCTTTCAACCAACCTGCTTTCTAGAGGAATGTCATTAATTTTTCCAGAGACAATAAAGTTTATTTTTAAGTCTGGCCACTAGGGACTGGAGTGACAGAAAGCAGGAAAGAAGTGACAGCTGAAAGAAAATGTAAGCTTGAAATTGTCACTGACGCTTTCTCCAAGGATCTTGCTGTGCTAAGCTGGGCTGCTTTTCAAGTGTCTGTTCAACCTCAGATAGTGATGGACTGTCCTGATTGAACCCTACCGTAAGGTAAATCTGAGGCTTTTTTGAGCTCAATGGATTTGGGCATTGCAGCATCCCAACCATTTTTTCATTGCTCCAGTACTTGCAGGTGAGATGTTTTGCCAAAGATTTGGTAGTAAAAGGAAGAGGCAAGTCAGCTCCTGCAGTGGTAGGTTGGTCATATGTGTGTTACAGGTACAAGAAACAGATTTTCAGACTCAAAAAGCCTTGGCCTCACCATCTTAGAAATTCAGGTCAACTGTGCCCTGGGGAGGGGAGTTGCTGCTCAGACACCTTCCTAACTCCATGGTTTCTCTCCTCTTTCTGACATTTTCATCTCCTCAATGGAATTCAGACAGTGAGATTTTGAGTCTCAGAACATAGGGATGCTTTTGGTACAAGCACCCCATTTCTTGCCCGAACCTCACTAACAATGAAATGCCTGTGATTAATCTTTTCCTCTGCCCTGAGACTGCACACCTGAACAATGGTGAACACACCTGAACAGGGAAGCAATCACAGCAATGAAAGCATTCAGTGCATGTAGGCTTTTCTGTTAATAATGGGCTAAAACTAGCCCATTGCTTTTCTCTGTATTTTCTTTTTAAAATAAAATGATATATATTGTGTCCTGAGACAACCTGTGCTTCAACTTCAGTATCAAAATACTCTTAGTTCCTTTTGCATGGGCAACATATTTACTGGAAAGCTAGAAAGGGATCAGCTAAAGGTTGAACCTGCTGAACACACCTGCTGAAGGACTGGGGCCCATGATTAAAATTCAGCTTGGGTGTGTAGGGTCTGCAGACTGAAGTCAGTCAGTTGAGGGTTTTTTTTAGCTTGGATTGACTGCACTGAGAATAAACTGAACAAAATGTTAAAAGTTGATCCTGTTTCAATTACATTTTATCTTGGATTCTGAGAGTTTTGTTTGTTCTCCCACCTTTTTAACTTAGTTTGTTAAATACCAAGTATAAGAGAAAGAACTGAGCTATACTTGTTTTCAGTCATGATTTTTTTTGTCTCCTTTCAGCATAATCCTTTGAAACATCTCGAGTTTAATGACAATAAAAACATTCTGAAAGAAAAGAACTCCGTGTCTTGATGCAGTGTAAAGAGATCTGGAAGTGCTGAATCAGTAGAATTTGAAGGAGATTATAAAGAAAAAAAAAATAAGAAAGAGTAAAAATATCTAAACAATAAAAATTTTTATTTGCACTTAATGGCAAAAATTAGAAAAAAGGAAGAAGAGCTAAATATAATTTTTTGAAGGTGATTTTTGTTCTCCTAAAATTATTGTATTTTGAAATGTGCTATCAATGTTTTCTTTTTTTAATGTTAACTATTAAACACAGCCCCAGAAAAGGAAAATTTCACTATTGCATGCCACTTGTCACCCTGCACCACAAGGATATTACAATTCTTTTCTCTTCAACCTTCTTCCAAGGGTAACCTTTTATTTTTTTTTCTGAAAACAAATAATGACCATCTGTGATTATGTTGATTTTGTCATGAAAGAAGTAAGAGAACACCAATCTATTTGGCTAAAATTTTAGGGTTCCATGAAGGGGGTTTCAAAAAGGCACTGCTTCCAGCTGGATCACAGGTATTGAACATTTACATTGTCCCCTCGTATTTTCTGTTTAGTCTACATTACCTGCCCCATCGACACTGACCTTTCTGGAAGTCACCTCTTTCTAGATACGAAAGCAGGTACATCAGTACAAAAATCAAGTCCCAGAATTACTGTTGGTTAAGTCCACGTGAAATTCCACACCCAGCTCAACTTTTACCTAAAACAGATGGCCTTTGTCATGTTTTGCACTTGATATTTGCTGATGCTATAAAACTTTTGTGTTAAGAGCTATACTTGACACTTATACAGTACAGGAAACCTTCCTAGCATCCACTATGACAGGCCTTGCACATGAGGCCTCCAGCAATTCAACTTGTATGAAAAGAACAGTTTTGCTGACACACCTCTAAAGGTGAAAAGTAGGTACTTAAACTCCAGTAATTAAGGTGAGCAAAATGGCAGAATATTTTACAAAATGTCAGTCTTTTTCTTACTAAGCTACACATAAAAATTAGGCTACAGTAAGATTTATTTGCTACTTGCACATTTTAAATTTAAATTTCTTCCATCATATTCACATGAGGTATAACAGTTATGCAGGTATGAGTAGTCTCAATTACAAAGCATCTGCTCAAATTCTAGCATCATTTATTCCAAAATGTGCTGCTTTCCCAATGCTCTGGAAATTGGTTAGAGAGTTTTGATTGAACATGTAAGTATAACTGTACAACGTTCCTCTCTAAGCAGAAAACTTAAAGTTCACCCTCTGTGAAATAACCTTAGCATGTTACAAGAGTAGGTCTTGAGCCAGTTCATGGTGTGGAGATGCTTGATACTTGGAGAGATACATCAGTTTTAGTCACTGCTGATGTATTAGTGGATGCTAGGCGTGTTGTCACTGCCTCAAAATACCTGAAGACAGCCTAAACTTTAGAAAGAATCATGAAACCAATTTTTCACAGAATCTTTGCTTCAGTGCACAAGAGGATTTTCTTTTAATGGGAATAACTCATAGGTGTTGAAATAAATTTATTTCCCTATCTGACAAGCTCTGGCAAATTAGCCATGCTACACAAAAGCAAAGGTCTCAGTGCGGCTGCTGCTGACATCAGAGTTGGAATGTGTCTGCAGCACATCACTGTAAAGAATTACCAGTCATTCCCTGAAAGCAGACAAGGTGTTAGAAACTACTGCACTTCTAATGAAGCCATTTCTATCTTTGTTAAATATACTGTTTATGCTAAAAATGTTTTACGATCATTTTAAGTCAAACCAGAGTGTGAATTCACCTGACATGAGAAAGCACAGCTGGGAGAAAGACTTCCTTCTCAGCAGATTTTTCTCCTTAATACCCTCACTCTGGGAATTTTAAATACATTTGCTTATTTGCCTTAGTCCAGCTTCCTCTTCTAAAGTTTGTTTTAAGACCTTGGATCATTAACTCTGTCTTGAATAAATACTGAAGAGCAAATAGTTAGCCACAGACATCAGGCCCCAAACACCTCTCCATCTCTGAAGAGGTGAGTTATAGTCATATCTAGCTCCATTTCACACAACTCTGACACCACTTATCAATAGCAAAACACTGGGACAAATTTCAGTCAGACTTCACAAAATTCTTTTTTCCACTCAAGAGGTTAATATATATTCTGCAGAAGGAAGAATTACAGTAAAGCCCAAAATGTGTCAGCACTTTTACACAGCAAGACAGCACAGGACAGAGAATTAAGTAGTGCCCTTCTAACAACACCTGTGAGCCAAATCCTGGGTTGGAGATTGTTAAAATCATCCTCCTTAAAAGGCAGCTGCTCCTGAATGTACTTAAGGCTTCACAAGTGCCCAGTGGGAGTGTTAGAACTATGTTCCACCATGCTGCTTGGGGCATCACAGGTTCTCTGTGGTTTTCCTGTATCAGCATGCTCTAACTCCTCTTCCTCCATCTTCAAATTAGTAATAATTTTCTTAAAATTGTAGCTACAGTCTTAGGTATTTCAACACAAAACACATACACTGCGATTGTGCATGGGTTTCATGCTGACCTGTACTTAAAATCACCTTTTCCAGAAATGAAAGTGGCAAAGGTATCCACACAAATGAGTAAGCTTTGCTACAGGGAAGGAATGCCATCCAGAGGGAACTTGACATGCTTCTGAGGTGGGCTGATGCCAATCTCATCAAGTTTAACCATGACAAGTGCAAGACACAGGTTGGAGCAATCTCAGGCACAGATACAGGTTGGGCAGAGAAGAGATTCAGAGCAGCCCTGCGGAGAAGGACTTGGGGGTGTTGGTTGATGAAAAAATGAGCATGAGCTAGCTTCAGTGTGCTCTTGCAGCAAAGAGCCAAACATATCCTGGGCTGCATCAAAAGGAGCGTGATCAGAAGATCAAGGAAGGTGATCCTAGAATCATAGAATCATAGAATAGTTAGGCTTACATAGAATAGTAGGTAGTTCCAAACCCCCTGCTATGGGCAGGGACACCTCACACTAAACCATGCCACCCAAGGCTATGTCCAACCCGGCCTTGAACATCACCAGCGATGGAGCATTCACAACTTCCCT
>JASSUY010034800.1:34510-68172 GCA_032466535.1 Forpus xanthops
CCTTTTGATGCAGCCCAGGATACGGTTGGCTTTCTGGGCTGCAAGAGCACACTGCCGGCTCATGTTTATTTTCTCATCGACCAACACCCCAAGTCCTTCTCCTCAGGGCTGCTCTGAATCTCATCTCTGCCCAACATGTAGCTGTGCCTGGGATTGCTCCAACTCAGGTGTAGGACCTTGCACTTGTCATGGTTAAACTTGATGAGGTTGGCATCAGCCCACCTCACAAGCGTGTCAAGGTCCCTCTGGATGGCATTTCTTCCCTCTAATGTATCAACAAAACAACAGAGTTTCTTGTCATCAGCAAACTTACTGAGGGCGCACTCAACCCCACTGTCCATGTCACTGACAAAGATGTTGAGCAAGACCGGTCCCAACACTGATCCCTGAGGGACACCACTCGTTACTGGTCTCCAGGTGGACATTGAGCCATTGATCACAACTCTTTGCATGTGGCCATCCAGCCAGTTCTTTATCCACCAAGTGGTCCACCTATCAAATTGTAGGCTCTCCAACTTAAGAGACAAGGATGTCATGTGAGACAGTGTCAAACATTTTGCACAAGTCCAGGTAGATGACATCAACTGCTCTACCCCTGTCCATCAGTTCTGCAGCCTTATCACAGAAGGCCACCAGACTGGTCAGGCAGGATTTCCCCCTAGTGAAGCCATGCTGGCTGTTACCAAGTACTTTGTTGTTTTTCATGTGCCTCAGCATGACTTCGAGGACAATTCGCTCCAAGATTTTGCCAGGCACAGAGGTGAGGCTGACTGGTCTGTAGTTCCCCGGCTCATCCATTTTCCCCTTCTTGAAAATGTGGGTTATATTTCCCTTTTTCCAGTCATCTGGAACTTCTCTTGACTGCAAAGATTTTTCAAATATGATGGACAGTGGCTTAGCAACTTCATCTTCCAGCTCCTTCAGGACCCGCAGATGGGTTTCATCAGGTCCCATGGACTTGTATATGTTCAGGTTCCCAAGATGGTCTTGAACCAGATCCTCTCCTACACTGAGTTCAAGGTCTTCATTCTCACCGTCCCTGCATCTGCCTTCCATGACTTGGGTGGTAAGGTCAGAACATTCTCCAGTGAAGACTGAGGCAAAGAAATCATTAAGAACCTCAGCCTTCTCCATATCCATGGTATCCAGTTCTCCCGATGGTTTCTGAAGAGGGCCCACGTTGTCCCTAGCCTGTCTTTTATTTGCAATGTACTTATGAATCCCTTCCTGTTTTCCTTAACTTCCCTAGCCAAGTTTAATTCTAACTGGGCCTTAGCTTTCCTAACCTGGTCCCTAGCTTCCCGCACAACATCCCTGTATTCTTCCCAGGCCCCCTGACCTTGCTTCCACCTTTTATAAGCCTCTTTTTTCCTTTGAGTTTTCCTCAGCAGCTCCTTGTCCATCCAAGGAGGTCTCCTGGCCTTCCTGCAGTACTTCCTTATAATAGGGACGTATCGCTCTTGAGCTTGCAGCAGGTGATACTTGAATATCAACCAACAGTCTTGGACACCCCTGCCCTCTAAGGCTATATCCCATGGAATTTTACTGAGCAAGAACCTGAAGAGGCCAAAGTCTGCTCTCCTGAAGTCCAGGGCAGTGAGCTTACTGCATGCCCTTCTCATGCCCCTCTACTCTGTTCTCCTGAGACCTCTCTTGGAGTATTGTGTGCAGTTCTGGTGTCCTCAACATAAAAAAAGGATATGAAACTGTTGGAAGGCCATGAGGACTATCAGGGGCCTGGAGTACCACCCCTATGAAGATAGGATGAGACAGTTGGGACTGTTCAGCCTGGAGAAGAGAAGGCTGCGTGAAGACCTCATAGCAGCCTTCCAGTATCTCAAGGGGGCCTATAGGGATGCTGGGGAGGGGCTCTTCATGAGGGACTGTAGTGATAGGACAAGGGGTAACGGATTCAAACTTAAACAGGAGAAGTTTAGATTGGATATAAGAAGGAAGAAATTCTTTAGTGTAAGGGTGGTGAGGCACTGGCATGGGTTGTCCAAGGAAGTTGTGAATGCCCTATCCCTGGCTGTGTTCATGGCTAGGTTGGACATAGCCTTGGGTGACACGGTTTAGTGTGTGCTGTCCCTGCCCTTGGCAGGGGGTTTGGAACTAGATGATCTTAAGGTCCTTTCCAACCCAAATTTTTCTATGGTTCTATGGTTCTTGATCTGAATCTCACTTGATGATGCTGGAAATATATCATAGCACAGTACTACCATTTCATGGAAGTTCATGGAAGTTTATAACTAAGAGCTGAGATGCAGTACCTTCTTAAACAGCCTTTCAGGCTAAGCTGTAATGTTATCTGAGATTTTATTGTTCATTCTTTTCACTGTAAAGTGAAATAAGTCAGTTTAAATCACCAATTAGTGAAACAAACCTCTCTGATTTGCTTTCAGAAAAGTAAGGATGCTGGTGTATATGACTGAGGAAAGCCCCTTTACTGATAATCTGAATGGTCCTGTTATGCATCCAAGAAAACTGTTGTCATTAATGTTTTTGTTTTTTTTTTTTTTTCTAAGTGTGGTAAAGAGCAGATACAGCCAAAGTAGTCTAGCAAGCTCCCAGCTCTTTAGAATACTTGTAGGTGCAGGTGCAAGTTGTTAAGCAGCTTAGCTAAACGTTTAAGAAAGGAATAGTCTCTCCAATGACCTTTCAGTTATAAATCTCTGCCCTAAAGAGAGATACTGCTTTCTTCGTCCATATTGTCTGAGTATTAGGATTTCTTTCAAGAGGTCCTTAACCCATAGTCCACTAGGAAAGTACTCTCTGTCTGGATGTTTTCTGCATGAATACTTGGGTGCTGGAGACTCTATGCTGCAGTGATAGGACTATGCAGAGCTACTTGTGAGATAGGTAATTATCTGGATGTTGTGAGAAGGTGATTTGCTCTGGAAACAATGTGCAATATCTGCTGCAAAACCTGAAAGGTCAGCTGCAGATTTGTCAAAAAAGATTCCTTAATATCTGAACTGAGCTGTGGAACCAGTGTCATTCCAGGGTCCAAAGACTAGGAGGGAAGTCGTGGACTTACTGACACTAGAATTCATTTTGCTTTTTCCCCATTTAGACCCTATTGATAACTGCATAAAACATTTTAAGATAGAAAACCAAAGCCACGCAAAACTTTACAACAAAATCAAAGCTGTACTACAAATTTGAAATCCAACATGGGGGTTGGTCAACACTTGCATGTATTTCGTGAAAACTGCTTTGAGAGAAGTCAAGCTGCAGTATGGTTTTGAGTTGGAATTATGGGAAGCAGAATGCTTAGCTGAATTTCACATTCCATGCTCTGAGTTCATTTCTACCTGAGACTTATGCAAACTTGGGAATATGAAAATTCATATGGATCAATACTTGGAAATGCACTGGAGAACTGTTTCTATGATACCTTAGAGTTTCAGGGCTAGCATTTGGTGGTGTTTAGTGCACAAAAGCTGTCTGTGATTTTCATGACTGAGGCCTACAAGGAAACTGTTTTGATAAATTACTTCAGATCACTTTAAAATAGCTTATCTATGTTTATTTTCTTCTTACCAACATATTACAGAAAGAGAAGGCTTATTATAAACATTGGCCTAAGTATGTACAGCTGATTTATAGGAAAACTAAACTGTAGATATGTATTTCCAAAGTTGAGATACAAAATACATTTTGAAGTACATTTTGGAAAACACCAGAAATGTTAAGTTAAAATGATACCTTTGGTATGCTCAGGGCCAGTCACAAAGAGAACAAAAAGGTTTGGATATGTCCAAAGGGTGATAGGGGTGGGAAAAGAATAGCTAATTCTACACAACTTCACATGGCCTGTACAGTGCAAAGTTTGTGAGGGGGAAGAGCAAGTGCAATTCAGAAAACTGATATTTGTGAAGAAATGGAAAAGGCCTGCAGTAATTTGGGACCTGAAGAGAAAAACATGTGGCATTAGGTTTTAAAAGGCTTAGGAGGCATAAAAAAAAAAAAAAAAAGCTACCAAATATAAAAATAAATTAAACTGAAAGATCTATGTATTTTTTAATTTAGAAACCATATAAGTTTTTCTAAATTCCATCTATACCTGGCCTCAGTACTGCAGGAATCCAGTGAAATTTACACCCCTTTAAAATGTGAGAGGCTCCAACTTCCTGTTGAATTGAAACACAGTAGTAGAGCCATACACTGCTCACTGGAGAACTCTTTCTGGGAGGACAAGTAATATATATGGTACTAGTGTGTAAAATACTCCCTCAGCCTTTTTACTTACTCAGAGGTTGACGTGCTAGTGTACAAGATGGAAGTAGCAAGAAAAGGCCATTTCTCAGCGGGAAAGAATGAGTCATCCCTTGAAGATGGCTGAACAGGAAGAAGAGAAGCACAAGTCTTACAGTGCCTTCAAATTCACAGTAAAGTTGGAACAATTTCTGTTGGTAGTGAGCCCCAGCTGCCCAAAACAGAAACATGCAAAAGACACTATAGGTAGAGGAACCATGATGCAAATAATGAGGAATTTACCTTAATACACATAGCTAAAGAGCTGCTTGGGCCCTGACAGAAAAAAAAGGAAAAGAAGCCTTTTATCTCTTTTGGAGCTACTTGCTATCCTGTGTAACCGAGGGTTTTGCTTTACCCATTTAACCTGATTTTGATCTGTCTTTTTTTTTTCAGCTTCCGGTGGCAAAGAGTTGGGAAGTCAGATCATACACTTACAGCGCAAAGTAATTTCCTTTTCATAAACTTTGTATTTTCTGCCTCCTAATCATGGTGAATATCTCCTCATTCTTTTGGAAGATGAGACATAAACCTCATACATGTTTTTCTTATATGAGTCCTTATTATCACCGCCTTCCCCACAGTCTCTTTTTTTTTTTCATACAACTATGCTTCCATATCCTTACTTGTTTCTGAAGTAATTTTGTAGTACTCTTTTCAGGTCTGTAATACTTCAGCCTATTGGAGATCATCTGTATTAAGAGAATGACATTGTTTTGCATTTACTAGTGTGCTAAGAATACAGATTCTATTTATGATGAGAATTTAAGAGAAGTATGTATTCTATTTCCTATCCAGGGATTTACTGGAAATTTGTAGTAACCAGTGAAAGACTCTTACCTTTTAATAACCGGATTTGGTGTTTAGTCTATGGAAGTTGTCCACAAGCAATAGACAACTTACTGGTTCTGCTACATTCTCTCTCTGTGGAGGATGTCATTGCCATTCCACAGATTGAATGATGGAGGTTTGGGGATAGAAACAGCTGTAAATCTGAGTCCTAACTTTAAATTCTTATAGGCATAGGTTACAATACCTCTCCCTGTCACCAAGAAATCAAGGAAGCCTTTCCTAAAGGTAAGTATAACAAAAGCAGGTGTTCTTGATGTAGGAGACATCTTTTGAAATACTACCATAACCATTCCTTTGGTGTGTACACTCTAAAAAGTGTAAATATAGGTAAAAATATTTCTAGGATGAAATAATATGAAACAAATGTACTTCAGGTTCCTTATAAGGGTCTTACCCTTACATAGTACAATAAGCATGAGCATTGTGGAAAATAATTTTATTTTTGTCCTTACAAAACCCAAGCTGGCAATGTTCAAGCGTATGTAAGGCTGAAATATTTTTAATTGAAATCTTAATTGAATTGATGCATTATTATACTGGGAATCTGGAGATAAATCAGAGTAGAATACTAGTGTATACTCATGTTTTGAGTTAAATATCCTGAGAAGCTGTGAGCTTTTTGGCTTGAAGTCGTTTTTAGCTTTCCAGCACAAATAGTAATAACAAAAAAACATGTCTTTCATTTTTCTTATTAAATCTATCTGCTGTAAATGCTACCTAGCAGCTGGACAACCCACTTTATCAGGAAGTGTGCTTGAGTTCAGATAAAGTTAGTTATCTCTGCTGAAGTGGCCACCCTGTTAGATAGCAGCAGTCCAGTGTGTTTGCACAACTCACAGAGCGTCTTCTTCAACACATAATTCCTCTGTTCTTTCCACTACAATCTTAGAGAAGAAAATCAGTATTCCAGTGAAACAACATCCCCAAACTAACTGCATTTACACTCTGGCTATACCAGCCCATCCCCAGCAACTGTGAACTTGCTAGGAAACCTTGTTCATAGTCCTAAAGCAGTAGCGGATGAGTCTCAGCTACCTATCTTGTTCTACAGTATTTATTTGTTGGTTGAAAATATCCTGAATGGAGAACTTCTGTGAGAGTGTCAGTTAAAACTAGATAAAGATTGATCAGTTCTGAGAAAGATAACTGGCTACTTTGCTGGTCAGGTTTACAGACTCTCAGTACTGGCCATATAGAAGGAATTCTTAAACATTGCAAAATGGGAAAAAAAAAAAAATCAGGGCATTGTCAAAATGGACTCTAGATGCATAATCAATAACACAGTGTAATGAAGAAATTCCTTGACTAGACTCAGTTCCGGTTAGATCTCCTTCAGGCTCTGTTTCAGCACATAGACCTATGAAGGTTCCAGCTCCTCATAAATAAGAATTGGTGGCTTGTGGCTTTCATAATACTATCTGTTTTGTGACCTTTATTGGAGCTAACTTTTGGTAAAGCTCATTATTTGATTCATATTTGTTGTATTTTACGTTATATTCCACCTTTACAAAGAAGTCTACAAATCCCTCCCACCAAACCCTCCCAAAAATCCAAAAACCTACCTCACCAAAAAGCAAGAAAAAATGGATAAGTATGCCAATAAATTAAAATAGAGCAGGAAAGAACAAGAGGAAATGATCTCTAATATTAGCTACTTAGAACTGGCTAAAGCAATCTATACAGTACCCCTTTCCTATTTGCCTTTATCTGCATGGAATATCTGAGAAGCAATGATATTTCAAATTACCAAATTTTCATAGCACTTTAGATCAGAGATAATTATGTATTCTTACTTTTTTCAGTATCAGAATTCAGTGTACAAATGTCTGAATACCTCACCAAGGCATTAGTTCATGACACCTCTGTCATTGTTTTTCAGAAGCAAGCCAAGTATATTTGAGTATAACAGGTGAAAATGAGCTATTTTACAAACTGAGAGTTTACTTTCCAACCTGGTGCACTATTAAAGCCCACAGTAAATTCTGTAGTGAAATTTAGTGCCACAGCATTTCTCAAATCATCTGTCATGTCAGAAGAGCTCTGAAAAGACAGAAACCTTAGGCGTTTCAGGGTTACAAAGGGCTGGCAGAATTAAAGTGAGTCATAGACAAAGGGTCCAAATGTTTTTCAGACATGTCAGCACATAACTGATGAGCAGTTAATCCTTCAGTAACGGGTTAACCTGCTGCTCTGTTCTAACCATGAGAAATGCTCCTGTGAAAAGTTCCCTCACTTGTTATTTGGACTGTCAACCTGTAGTAATGATTTTGCTTCAAAGCCCAAGTTAGTTTATATACTGAAGCACTAACCAGCTAATTTTCTCTCTGTTGCAGACATTTTATTCTCAAATCATTCTTCTCTTATCACCTCTCTTTTTCAAATGCTTTCTCAGATCCCGATGGCTTGTAGGAATATTCTGCATTGGGAAAACTACTAATGGGTGAAGGATGGGGAAAAGATTTGAAACAAAATTAAAGGCTTCTTCTAGTATAATGCTTTGGATTCAGACACTTGCTGCTGTCTGTTTAGCACTGTTGCCATTTTTCTTTAAACTATATAATGTAGTTGAGAGGGTTGTGTACTATGCTTCATTTTCAGATGAAACATCATGTAAAACAGTGGATAAAGTACGTGTCCAAGAGGTGGCAAACTGAGAAGGAAGGTATAGAGCACACCTTCTAAATGGTTTGCCTGACTCCTGAAGGAATTGGATCTCCAAACTGTAAGTCTGTACCTCCCATAACTCTGCTATATACTTGTTTGTTTCTTAACTGCTGGTGGGAAACATGACGGTGACAAAAAGAATGCCCTCAGTTCTTTGGTAAATCACTACTATGATGCAAACAGTCCAGAGCTGACTTGAGTCACCAAAGAAATGATGAAGTATAGTTCTGGTAGCAGGGGAGTACAGCTCTCCTTTTTCCTTTCAGATGATAGATCCAAATGCTGGATAAAATATTTCTATGATAGCTTCCATCATAGAGTTCAGATGAGGCACTGCAGCATGTTAGCATACCTTGTAACTGGGTATAGTTGTAAGGGAGTGTGGTACACATCTACATCTTCTGTACTGACAATACATGCGAGTGAAAACAGACCCATAAACATCATTGACCAGCTTTCTCAAGTACATGTTCATTTGTATTTTATCCTGGAAGGCATGTCCTATGTTTGGCTTATGGATATTCCTTGCCAACATATGTTCGCAACTTGGCAGAATTTGATCTTTCATCTTTCACTGGTAGATAATTAACTCCCAAGAAGCTTTCTGTGCAATCAAAGTGTTTTTTTTTTTTTTTTTGCAAGACGAAAGTCCTCTGTTCTATGGGGAATTTAATTATTCCATGGTGCTGCTTTTTTTTTTTTTTTTTTCCCCATAAGACATGCTGTTTATCAAGTCAATGAATTTTTGTCCAAAATTCTCCTTCCCCTGCTGATCTTCTTTCTGTTCTTTGCCAACCATCTGCTTGGATTCCAACCTCCAGCTGAGAGAGGGAAGCATTTCAAAGATGGGCAGAGTAACTCCTTTATGAATAAAATTTCTAAATTGCTCTGGGATAGCAGACACTATATAAGGTATCATTACTATTAAACTGTAATTCAACAGTATCCTCTGTTCATTGTTTTCTCTTGGAAACAAGATGGAAATAATCATCATTATAAAAACTGGCTGATAACATCTACTAAAATAGCTGGTATCTGGACTTATTTATTAGAAGTGGGCTCTTACATGAAGCTCAGCAAATGAAAATGACAGTGAACATTTCTTATGTTCCTTAACATGTACTTTAAGGGTCTTTGCCGAAAGGATTTCTGAATCCCCACACACTGTTTGCTTGGTCATCTAGAGCACTTTACTGTATTAAAACAAATGTTGTGAAAGTGGCTATGCAGATCAGGTAATAAATTCAGTTCCATTTGTGCATTAGTATATTTAGCATATTTAATACATATTAACATTTATACTTACTATATGTTAAATATTATATATAATTATATGATATCTACTTGGCATATTTAATATTTAATATAACTTATTTAAACATATGTGTCTGTAGAGACTCTGTGAATGTGGATTTCAGCAAAAACAGACTTGACTGAACTGAGGCAGAAGCCATTATTTTGCCAATGAGTGCTTTCTGGAAGGAATGAAGGAGGAGGTGATGGCTTGAGTAAGTAAGACACAGCTATATGTATGAACCTCCAGCTCTGTAGAAACAGGGTTGGGAAGGCAATGTAGCACAAGGTGCTAAAGGCATCTATTTCTCTCATAAAAAACCAAATTGTTCAATGCATCCATCATTAGGTAGGTTCCTTTTGGATAACGTAGCTATAAAGCTCCTGAGTGCCTCCACTGGGAAGACACTGTTAAGTGTGTACGCATTGGTTTTCCTGCATAAACACTGAGCCTTCCTATGGTAAGGAGCACACTAAATAAAGCATTTACATCCAGAAAATATCCCAGCTCAGCCAAAATCTGAGTAGCAAGATGGAGGGGAGCAAAGATGGAGGGAAGATTTAAATTTGGGATTTGATCAATCACAATTCACCTGTTTTTATCTCAAAGAAGAACTGTCTATTCAACTTAGCCATTGCTAAACAGGGTCTGTTACAAATTCAGACTTGGCTAGTAAAATTTCTGCAATAAAAACATGTCTTTGATGTCCCAGCCCAGTACATAAAAACCAAAAGTATGCTGTTACCAAGGTGAATGGGTGAATGGTTTGGGTTAACATCTGAGCAGTTACAAATGTCACAAGCTTGGAGAGATTTAAAAAAACAATTGAAACATCCACTGAAGCCAGGTTTCTGGTTTAAATTTAAAAGAAATGAAAATATCTAAATATTTTTATGGAGTTGTCAGGCATGAAATTGCATCTTTGAGAGTCTGAAAAACACCGAGAATTTAATACATGTATTTTTGGTAATGAAATGTAAATATAAAAGACAGTAAATGTTTCATGATGTATTATGCTAAATACCAGACTATGCAGAAAGGGTGATACATGTCTGAAGATAGCATATGGCATGATTATGATATTGTCCTTCCTTCTGGTAAGTACATACTAAGAGAAAAAGAACACCTGACAGGCTTTCACCTTATATGATGTGAGTATGATGCCAAACAAGGTAGCCTCAAGCTTTAATCTGTGGAAAAAAAGTCTATGAATTAAGGGTTTTTATTTTACGAGTTAAACACCATCCATGGTCTTTCCTAGCAGAAATTACAGGTCATTGCTATTGTCTTTTTCTCACCATAAAAGAAAGCAAAACATGGCTGGACAGAGCCATCTCCTGTGTGTTCTAGAAGCTCACCATACCTTCTGTCAATCTTCTTCATTACCTGGAAGAAGAGGGCATGAGAATGAGAGAGAATCTGAACCCTGTATATCAAAGACGGGAATAAAAGAAGCTAATTTTAACTGCTAAGCACCACTCCATGCAGTGGGCATTATTTTTGTTTACTGGTGGGGAATTAGAGCACACTCCTGAAGAGTGCAGCTCTAAGTTTCCATCAAAACTGTGCTGCCAGGGACTGTACAACTGCAAGCCATAAGTTAATGCACGTGCTTCATATTTTTCTGCATGAAGGGAGAAGAATGTTTTTGTTGCATAATCATCAGGATCTATAAGGCTTTCAGATACAATTTCTACTCTTTGAAATTCCATAAGATACTAATGGAGCATCATGCACTCTTAGCCTCATGACACTAGCATACAGCCCAATGATGCCAACTGTTCAATATGTTTTAGGCATAATTTCTTTTGCACAAAAATGCCACATAAGGAAAGAAGACTGACTTAATAATCCAGATAATGTAAATAAAGACCATGTAAAGCAAATCTCTACTGAAAGTTCAGTAAAGCTTAAGAAAATCTTTGGCAGTATCTGAATTTTTCATAAAATATCAGTGACTGTAGCAGGAAGCCATGTGTGAATTTTATGACAAATTGTATAAGAGTCTTCCATTTAGAAAGAAAAAATCAACAAGAATTTTGTGTCATGACAGTGGGAAGAATACAGGGAAACTACAAACTCTTACTCATTCATGAGGTTTCAATTTTGTAGGCTTTATGTACTCCTGAAAACTAGAATACACCTCCGGAATCTACAGCAGCTAAAAGAAGGATATACCAAACCATTAAAGATGGGAGAAATAGACTGCTTTGGAGCAGAAGTGTTAGCCAGCATCTGAGAAGGCAGCGAAATGAAGTGAAAGTTCTGTGGATTTAAGCAAAGTGTAACAGAGTCTGTAGCATTATCGTTCTTTGTCCCCCTCTGGTGACTGAAAACCCGCAGAGGTCTGTGAAGCTAATACGCATTTGAGATGAAAATGAAGGTGGTTGTTTTTGTACCTGTTTTACCTATTTTTGTTTTAACTATTTTGTACCTATTTTGCAACCAATCCTGGACTGTTCATGTTGCTGCACTGCTGACTAGCCATACAGGGGTCTCCTATTTTGTGAGTGATACTTTTTTCCTTTGGTTAAATGATTTGTTCCGAATGGCCCTTTATCACAGAATATGAGAGCAGTGGGTGCTGGCATTTCAGAGTCAAAGAGGTGCTTTTTCAAAGTCAGCTGTTTCTGCATTCACTCTCATGCCTGTCTACTTGTGGGGAACAGAGTGGCGTACTGTTTTGCCCCTGCTCACATTACTATTGAGGATTATGGTGGTCAGGCCTTTTCCATGGTGTAGCTCTATTGTATCCTCTTGCTAATACCCCAGTTATTCTTAGCTACTTATTAAAAGCTTAGTGTAGAAAATAGGTATGTCAAATCATGAAAGTACAGCTCTGTCCAACAGTCTGCATAAGCATTAATAAGGGATGACTACAGTGAAATATAGGGATGAAGACACCAAAGCTGTGCATTGACTTCTAGATATCTGTATGCTATTGGTCAGTGTAATGCATTTAGTCACCCAGGTATCCTAAAAAACCACAATGGGCAGAAAATGCTCCAAGAAAAAAAAAACAACAAAACAAGACAAAAAGGAAGTACAGTATGTGGGGAGCTGCCAAAAATCGCCAGTAAGAAAAACTAAGGAGAGATGTGTCCTCTCCCTATGAAAGTTAAATGTAAAGTAATTCACTTAGAGTTCACAGCTGTGCTCTTCCTCCTAATGTAAAAAGTGAAAAGTTGGACAAACCATTCTTGGTCAGAAGAATATTGGTATCACTCTTTTCTCCCCAGTATCACCTTGCGTGGGCTTGAGAAGGCAAAATTCCTGTTTCTTCTTCTGTTTAGTTTGAAACTAGATCTTTTATCCTCTCAGTTGTTGGGCATTGTTGCACAGTTTGCCCTAATCCAGCTGGCTGAAACTGTCCCACTTTTCAGTAAAGTGTGTAAATATTCAGTCAGCTAGATCAAGAGCAATTTACCAGTGTGGTTAGAAAATTCACCTGAGGTGTCTGCCAGGGAAGTTCAAGTCCTTGTGCCAAAAGACTTGCATATGCAAAGCAGAACAAATTCCAGCGGTTTTAGCCAGTACCCTAAGTTGGATTGTGTTGCTAGGAGATATGTTCTTTAAACTTCCTCCAGCACAAAAGGAGATTTGAGACTCTAACCCCTTAGGTGTTTATTCTTACAGCTAGTGTGTAAGAGGGCATTGCCTCCTTTTAGGTGTGTTTAATGTGAATTCAGGTATGCCTAACCTCACCTAACATATAGGCTCCTGAGAAGCGTAGCCAAACAGGGCTGTAGATATGAATTTCATTTGGCAGTCACAGGATTATTTAAATTCCTGCCCTCAGGATAGATACAGTTTTACTGGGGTCCAATGGGAAAAGCATACACATGGGCTTGGGAACATTGGTACCTTCAGAATAAGGAAGGAATATTTTTCTTTGGTGGACTTGTACATTGGGCAAATGCACCTGAAGTGGCATTTATGAACCTGTTTCCCTTGGGAATCTAAGCTGAAAAAATCCATTGTAATTGGTGTTCTTGCTGGCATCTACTAAGATAGTAGGTGACTTTCCACCAGCTGGTGCTATACCAGTCAGCAAATGGTATCATCTGGATCTCAAATACTAACTGCAGATACTGTTTGGAAATCTTCTCAATCTGCTTGTTTACCACTTAAACTGAATTGCCAGTGAGACATAATTGCATATTTATAATTATAATTGCATTGTTTTATTATATCTTTACTCTGTGAATATACACAAAGCTTATCCTTCAAAGGGTTTATTATTGCAACTACCTGGTTCTACACTCCCAAAGTCTCTCTCAGAGACTAATTTTCCTTCAGCATTTTGGGTAATCTGGGTGTAGTTGAAAGTCCATGAAAGTCAAAATGAATCCGTGGATTCAGTGGACTCTGGAAAATATTTGTTCTGTCCACCATCCTACGGTAAGAGTTGCTTTTTGCAAATACATAAACATTTCTAGTAATGTTAGACTTAATTTTATGTATTATCCATCACTGAGATCACCTACACTACTAGCATCTGCACAGTGAAGTTAGTAAATAGACCCATGCCTGAAGCTAAAATTTAGTTCTGAAAATTACTTGTAGATTCTAGCTTATGTCACAGGAAGAAATAGAGAGTGCAGACACTTAGAGCTTTCATTATATTCACTAACACACTGACTAGAAAAGACTACTGGATTATTGCTAATGTACCAAAGGCCACACTAGTCTACCTATTTATCTTCTCATTGAGCCTAATAGAAGACAAAATTGTACCTTCTGCATAGCTCTGAGGTGCTGCTGCAGGTCTGTCTGCCGGTCTGTTTACGACAGCTGTATCATCTGAAATTATTACAATCCTCCCAAACGCCTCATTTCAGAGCACCTAAATACTGAGAAAAGTGAGAAGTGATAATGTTGAGATCCTTATGTCTAATTACTGAGCTCAGGAACATCTTACAGATGTTCAATGTGTGACTGGTCAGTAAGGGTTAAATATTTAGGAATGTTGGAGTGATATATCTTTGCACACTCTCTATGACAGCTTTGCCTTTTATTTATGGTAATTGGGAAGTAATGGTATTCTGTCAGGTCACCTGTGAAACATCTGGCTTCAGTTTTGGTAAAGCAGTGCATCAAAGGAGCTAAAATTTATTTGACTGTGTTTGGCATGGGTCAGAAAACATTTGGCTGTCAATACTTCAGGTAGATTTATGGTTATGAATGGACAGAAAGAAAGAATTGACTGGATTTCAGAGAAATAACAATGTCCTTTTCCTTTGATAAAGACATTGGAATTTCATTTTTGTTCAAGTCAGCTTCCAGTAACAGATGCAAAATGCATCTGGTTTTGATGCCACAGTACAGAGTAATATGAACAGTGAAGAAAACAAGACAGAAAAAGCTGCACTTCTGTCATCAGAGTGAAAATTTTTGTTTTGATCACCCTTTATACAGTAGATAAAGATATTTCATGTCAATATAATGCTTGATCTTGAATCCATGTCATTGCCAAACCACTTTCTGAGTACAGAATTCATTTACTATAACTTTAATTTTAACCAGCTATTACAGAATCACAGAATGAATGAAGTTGGAAGGGACTTGTGTATGTCTGGTGGAACCCTCCTGCTTGATCATGGTCACCTGGAGCTCATTGCCCAGGACGATGTCCAGAAAATTTTATAATATCTCCAGGGATGGAGATTCCACAACTTCCATGGGTAATCTGCTTCACGGCTTTGTCACCCTCACAGTGATGTTCAGATAGAGCTTCCTGTGTTTCAGTCTGCATCTGTAGCAGCTGGCTTTGTTTCTGGATATTGCTGGAAATAGCCTGCCTCCACATTCGCTCTCCCCTAGAATGTTTATATTCATTAATGATATGTCTCTGAGTCTTCTCTTTTCCAGTCTATCAGTCTTTCCTCATATGGGAGATGCTGCAGTCGCTTTATCATCTTATTGGAACCTTTGTTGGACTTTCTCCAGTATGTCCATGTCTCTTTTGTACTGGAAAACCCAGTATGACAGATGTGGTCTCACCAGTGCTGAGTACAGGAAAGGATAACCTCCTTCAACCTTCTGACGAGACCCTTCCTGATGCACCCCGGGGATAGCATTAGCCTCCTTTGAGGCAAGGATGCATTGCTGCCTAGTATTCGACTTGATGTCCACAAGGATCCCCAGGTCCTTCTCTGCAAAACTGATTTTTGCTTTTTTTTTTTGTCAGTGGGCATCAGCTGTCCTACTTTTTCTAGTTTTCCACATTTTCTTTCATCCACTTGCTTCTCCCTGAAATTTTATGTAATAATGCCTTTATGTTGGAGCCTATTCCAAGTGAAAGTAGGGTATTCCTTCTACAGCAAGTACACAAAACTCTTCCTTTTTTCCCATTTCTACTTCATTCTTGTGGCTGAACTATACTGTATTTTGTGCAGTACCTTCACACTGACATATGTACCTCTTTTACAGACTGATCACAGTACAGGTGCTAAATATTGTTTTTAATTTGATTGCTCATTAGTGCAGACTGAGTTTTGGGTGTTTTCAGTCAAGAAGATACTAATGGGAAGTTACTGAGCTCAAATATATGTGGAAGAGATTAATGATGTCCTGACAAAAAACATATAGCCGGTATTTTTCTTTAGTGCATCTGCATCTCTAGACTCACAAACACACGGAACCATAAAGATATTTTGATCCCAGAAATCTGTGATATATCAAAAAGCAAGAAAAATTACTATTCTGACATTTTCTTCTTTAAAAGTTTGTTTATTAATGTGAGTGTAAAGGCAAGGCATAGCAGGCAAAGCTGCAGTATGTTCAGATTGACTTGATTCAGTCTGCTTGGAGTTTATCTGCTCCTACCATGACAGGGAGAGTGTAGGGACAGAGCTGCTTTGGAGTGTGCTGGAGCCTGGGCTAGGTATGCTTGCTGCCAGAAGACTATGAGGTAGTGCTGGCAAGTAATGGTTCCCATCTCCTTAGAGAGGCCATCTCTGCACACTGATGCCTGGCTGGCAGACAGAGTAGCCACCCTGTGTCTCTGGGGACCTCCATATACTCAAGCTGGGCAGTAGCCCATGCTTATGTAGAAGCACATGGAGATGTTTTGTTCCGTCTGCAAGTGGGACCATCCTGAACCAATACAATCTTAATAACATCTGCAACAGCCATGAAACCTGAAACATTAAGGATAGGGAAGATTTCAACCCAATACACAGAAAATTGCTCTAATGTATTTGAAATACTTCAGCTTTTTCAGCATGTATGGGGTCTGAATTTTAAGCAAGGCTTAGAATAAGTGATGTTTTATGAGAGCTCAGTACTTCAGTGTTGTCTGAAGGCAGCCAGAGTTCAGCAGCTAAGGCAAAATTGTCCTGACATTTTTGTTTGTGCCATTCAAGCTCTAGGTTTGTATTCAGGCTCAAAGTCTGAAGACCCAAAGGGAGTTCGGCACTTCATGAGGCTGTTTGTATCATTTCCTCAAGTTCACTAACAAACCTGACCCATAAAAACTAATTCAAAAGTTCATAAATAACTACTACTATTTGAACATTAGTTTGAAGCCCAGTTTACAGAAGTAGAGGGCAGACTATTGCACAGAGGTCTGACTGAAATTTGGAGTGGAGAATTTGGGAACTGAAAATAGATGACAGTGAAAGGCTACTGGAACTGCTAGTTTGCTGCTCAGTGATTGCATCTCAAAAATATTTCTATTCAATATTTTCATTTGATTTCATTCCAGTATAAAGGATTGAGCAGAAGCCCCCCTTTTTGCACATTGTGAAGGTATTTACCACACAGACAGCTCCTACAGTTAAGCTGGAGGAAAAATTCAGGGAAAGAGTCTAATAAAAAATGGATTCATAAACAGAAGCCCCAGAAATAAGCATATTCAGGGTGACGATCTTCAGACTTACGACTTCAGAGAAGCAACTATGGAGATTCAGAGGTGTGAAATGCAACTTTATATTTTTCAAGATAAAGGCACTGGGAATAGATGGAGGGCAGTTCTAGTGAAAGCAGAAATGATAGTAAGTATATTTCATTGAGTCCAAATCCATAACTTTACAATCTACAGAAAGAGACAGAAGACTTCCTAAACACACTGGCTAGAAATAACTATAGCTGGAAACATAAGCTGACAAACAGGTTTTTTGCATTAAACCTTAAGCTATTTGAAAGAGGGTGGTATGGGAATTAAAGCTAGAAAAATTCCCCTCAGGGAGAGCACTGATGGAAGAAAAGACAATGCTACAATTATTTGAAATAAGAGGAAAGTAACAGAATTCAAAAGTGGAATTCTTTCCATGAAAGGAATCTGCTTTGGGCAGGGGGTGATGGAAAGGGCTGTAGCTGGAGGGAAAGAGGTGGTAGGAGGGTAAGAGGGAGTGAAAGAAGAGGGAAGCATTGGGACACCTGGGCAGTGTAATAGGAAATGGTGTCAGAAGGCACTATTTTCTCTGATTTTAACACCATCATATACTGTGTTGCAACAGATTTGTATTTTGCCTGCTAGCACATTGGTTATCACCTGTGCTATGTTTCTGGGGCTTAAGAAGAGAATCTTACAAGTTTTGTAATTGCAACATGTCTTCCATCCACCTTTCCATGTGATGAACTGGGCCAGGTGGTCCTTAACTCATCTCACAGCCACTCATTGTAGGATCATAAGCTGATTTGCATTGGAAAGAGCATCAGAAGGTCTCTAGTTCAAACTCTTTAAGAGTGTTCAGCTCTGAAGTTCAGACCACGTTGCGCAGGGGCCTGACAGTTGCCATCAGGTCTTGAAAAGCTACAAGGATGGAGACAGCACAACCCCTCTGGACAACCTCCTCCACTTCTTGATAGTTGTCATGGTGTAAAAATTTTACCTTAAATCTAGTCTGAATCTCTCCTTTCAGTTTATGTGTTTTAATTCTCTTCCTCCCACCATGCACAAGCTCCAGCGTGTCAATGATCTCACAGGTCCTGGGATCGTGCTATTAGATCCCCTCAAGCTAACACCCAATGATGTCTTAATACTAGCAATAACCTACTCTCAATGTGTTGCGACACCAATAGGCTAAAGTGGACTAGTATCTGCGGTATACTTTACTTCATCAGAGCAAAAGCTCTCTGAAATTGGCACATAGAGAAAACTCTGCAAAACACAGAGATTTGATCTTGCTTCTCCAGGCTCTCATAGTGCTGAAATGAAATCTCACAAGAACAAATTTTCTTCTGAAATTTCTGCTTCTTTTTTATTTTACCCCTTGGTACCTCAGCATTCACTTAAAAGCAGCTCTATAAATGAGAAATATATCATTAAATAATAATTAAATACTTTTTGAGACTTTTTTTTTTTTTTAGGCTAATAATGCCTCTCAAAGATGATATGAAAATGTGCATGAAACAGAATCAGAACTAGCTTTAACAATTATTTCCACAAGAAGATTCTCAGACAGAAACTATAGCTTTATTTCCACATTTAACAAATACAGAAACTTTCAAAGTCACTTGTCAAATTTATCAGTGCTTCGAACATTCTTCTAAACCAAAACCAGAAAACTTCAGTTAAATTTTACCAGACATATAATTAGCCAATAAAATCTAGGCAGAAAAAGATAAAATATCAAGCCTCAAGTCCTGGGAAACTATATGAGGGTGTTTACAGTATGTTCAACACAGATTTATTTAAGTAAAAAATGGCTAAAGAAAAGAAGTCTTACATAAAAACCTTTAACCAGAGCTTCACATTTTTATAAACTTTATAGAAAGTCAAAAATAGAAAGCAAGAGGTAAGGTCTGGAAAGGACTACCTGGTAAAGAGGGACCTGAAGGCTCACAAAATCTTTAATGCCTAGCTCCTACTCCAAAGTTCCTGTATAATATCATTAGGAAGGAAGTTCCCACTAAAGGCAGTGTGATCTACAAGATGAAAAAGGCAGTGATCCAGGTCCCATCAGGCATTCAGAACAATTTTAAAAAAAGCTGACTAAAAAAATCCAACCCCAAATCTCCTGAACTTCTTTGTAGCAAATGTATTTTAGGTTCTGCCAAAAATGTTTAAACTTTCCTAGATACCATCTGTGAGACAAGGACAGAATATAAAGCAAGGGCAGAGCCTGGTCAGGATCTCTGAAGTTGTTCACTGCCTTGTAGTCTATTTCACTGATAAATTTGAATGAAAGTTGCTGGCAAACAGGCTGCAAAAAATGTGTCCTAAACTGATAAATACCTAAAATTCAAGGCCTATCTCAGGCTGCACAAATGAACTAACAGATTCCAACCATTCTTATGAAAGCAAAGAGGAAAACAGTCTATTCTTACCATAAAACAAAACAGGAAAAAATCTCTGGTGTTGGAGAAAAACAAGGTCAGCTTTTCAAAAAAAAAAAAAATCCCCACATTTTGGCGTAAAGGGGTTATTTTTTATTCTTCACGTTACTGTACTGACACATAAGACAGGAAACAAACAATTACTGTCAAGATCATCCTTGTGTTTAAATATTTGCAAGGTCATGAGGCATTTTTTAGTTCAAAGGAGTTCACTGAATGAAAAAGGTTTAAGCAATAATGTGCTATATTTCAATCCTTGAAGAGTTTGTTTCAAGAACAATAGATATATTTTAAAGAGTATTACAAAAACATTAAGTTATGTCACCTTCAGATTTTTTCTAAGTCCATATTTTCTGCATAATAAAGGAATACGCTGAAGTCACAGTTAGACTTTCATGAAATCTACAAAAAAATACATGCTGGATAGAAATGTATATTTGCTTGATTTCTTTGGTACTATAACATTTTATATGTAGTCATGCAAATTTCCACTAGATTTTCACATATATATCAACCTAAACCCACTCCAGCAGAAATTAAAAAGAAAGAAAAATTCTTATGAAAAACACTGATATTTTATCTGCTTCTCATTATGAAATGCACAGGAGCCTCTGGTAACATGACAAGCATCATTTTTGGTTTAAATTATTTTCATTTGTTTTGTAATAATTACTTGAATACACTTGACTGATACTTCACTGAGAAGTAGAAAATAAAAAGGTATCTATCTCCTAGAAAGAGTGAGAATCCATTCATGTGATTTGTTCTTATCAAAGGTAAGAGCTTTTTCTTTTGTGGTTTGGGTTTGTTTCTTTTTTTTTTTTTTATTCTCTCTGAAATAATCCTAACACTCTGATGTAATCCGGATTGAGGCAAGGACATTGTCAAAAGCAATTGAAGTGTTTAAAATTAAATTGTTGGTTGGTCAAATACCCACATAAACCATGCAAAAGAAATTCCAAAAGGGTTTTCAAATGGTTGAAGCTGAGAGTGGTGCGGTCAATAGACTCTTTCACAAACAAATTGTCTATGTGTCTACAGAAATCAAGCATGAACAAAGTTAAGAAAAATCTGAGCGGAGGAGAGTAAGGGTATCTTGTCCTCTTAACATGAATATGTGAAAAATATGTGTGTGCATTACCCTGAATTTCATCTTTGTCTGTGCTGCCATAATACACCCAGCAATTCCCCACAGTCAGTGCAATATGGTCCATTGCAAAGGAGCAGGTAAAAAGTATCTTTGGTGTGCAGTGAGTACAATGGCAGCATAAGGGCATACACAATCTTCTTTGCTCCTTGACTACAGAGACCTCACGTTTTGGAGCTGTGGGATGTACAGAAGCTCTGCTGGATGTGATGCCACAGCCATGTCTTTTTCAAAGAACCTGGACAAGTGGTTGAATCGCACTAAATTAACTGTCCCAGGAGGAAAAAGAGAATATGTGCTAAAAGAGTCTCAAAACCCCCTAGTGTATTTAGTTCTGTTCTTGTTTTCAAGTCACTGTAATTGTTTCATCTAGCAGACACTCCTAACTGCTGGATGAGATCTCTGCCTTCAGCTCCCTCAGCTCATTAGTGAACCAGTCAATGTGTCTTATTATGATGCCAATATTTATTACTCCAATATGGAAAAAAAAAACATACAAGAGAGAAGGAAAGGAGGGAAGACAGTAGGGAAAAGATTATAAATACATTTTCTTAGCTTTTTGCACTTATTCTGTCAAAAAGATTCATAACTGAGCAATATAACAGTAGGACAATTAAAAGGCCATTCCTTTGGAATGTCTTTAGAAGCCCCTATTTCTGGCACGCTGCTAGAATAAAAGTCAGCGTGAAAAGTTACAAAAGATTCTATTTTTGTTTTCACTCCAGTGATTTTCCCCCCTGCTATCCTGACTCATATTTCTGTCTTTATGTGCAAAATGGGAACAAATAAAGCACACATCAAAATACTTCAGCTAAGAGAGGAATCATTGAAAGGATCATTGCTTTAACAAGAGTCACTGACTTTCCTTCTATATTTTCTACAACCACCTTAATTTTTCTCCTGAAGTCAGATGTCTCTAGGCAAAACTTAGCTATAAAAATAGTTGTCTCATGTCCCTGCAACCTGTATGAAATTAAGCTTGGATTATTTCTCTACCACTCTGAATAAAATTGGGAATTATTTTTGTTTACATTCATGCTGTAAATAGACTTCCTAAACTCACTAGAAATCTCATTTCCAGTTTTATGCCACATCTATCCAGGTCGTGTTAGAAACAGCTTACGGTCTGGTCATTTTCAACTCTGACCTTTTATCACAGAAGACAGATTGAGAGGTTAAATAGTCTTACAGATTTCCACTTTAGCTGCCTGAAAAAAAGACAAACCCACAAAATTAAAGCAGCTCAGTGCCTGGAAACTTCTTTTGCTTGAGGTATGTGGTTGTGTTCAAATAGCCTCATGCTTCCCTTAAAATTCTACATCCTGCCAGTTGAATATTAAGGAAGAGTGTTGTGAATCTCTTCTTATTTGTTCACTACCTTTTGGGAGGAGTTGAGCTTTCCTTAAGTGTTAGAAATCCGAAAGAGGTCACTGAAAAGAAAATACAGGTTGTTTTTTTGAGTACTCAGATAAGCTCTGACTTTGACCTACCTCTGAAGCATGATTAAAAATATGTGGATGTTGATTCATGGCATTTATAGAGCTCGATTTCATGGCATGCTCCAAGTTTAAGGCCTCTCTTTATGATGTTTCATTAACATCTTTTGTGAAATTCTAGGTTCACTGATGACAATGGCAGAATTCCCATGGATGCCAATGGAGCCAGGCAGTCACTGGTTGGTTCTTTTAGGGGCTTGCTGACTGTTTTTTCACCTCTTCTCTCTACACTGCAGAGTTTCTGTAATCATGGTTATGTTGGTAAATACAGTGCAAATGCAGTTTTTCCTGACTAGAAAAGGTTTTTCTGGGTGTACGTAAACTGCCTTCCTGAAAGTCATAACCAAAGCCAACTAGAACTTCTTTCCAGCAACATAGTGATGCTCATGTCAATAATTTTGCTGGCATAATATCATCAGTTTGAGGAGGATGCATGTGAGTTATTCATATAAAGCAAATGTAGTCACGTCAGGGCAACTTTACAAGGTAGATATGGTCCCCTTAAGATACTTATGAAATAGCTGCATTTTAAAATTTGCACACTGGAAATTATTTTTACATTATTAGGAGAGGAAAATATCTTCATTACTTTGATTTTTATCCAAGTATTAAATTTGGATCACTCAAATTCTCTTCCCATGTTCTAGGACCCCATACTGGCAACACTTCCTAGTAGAGGACCTGCACAAAACATCTCCAGTGTGTATGTCAGGCAGGGAGGAAGAGGGGGATACAGACACACTATGAGCACACATGAAGATCATTGACACGGCTTCAGCATAAAAGAATTTTATATATTTTTTGAAAAAAAAAGAGCTGTAAGCAAGGTCTCAGAAGAGAACTGGTGACTGTCACAACTGAGGTGTCTTTCCCAAGTATGAGGGGTCACTTGAAAATACAACAAGCCATAAAGATTAACATCACAGGTTAATCAGAGGTGGAAGCTGATCTCTTGATAATGAAGAAGAGATAGGTGGAGGAAAGCCATGAATGTTCTTGGAGGTGAAGTCACTTTTGTTTGGGGGGGGAGATGAAGAGCCAGTTGTGCACATAAGGAAGGGGTACCCAGGTCAAAGCAACAGGCTGGGAAGATGATCATTAAAACAGCATTCTGAAAGTCTCTTGACCTTACAAGCCTGCATTTGTCAAGTTCAGGGGAAAGGATGTTTAAGATATGAGTGTCTGTGTGACTTGAACTGCCTGTTACAAATCTTGTTGAAAGATAAGATTCCTTGAAAATGTAGGATGTCAGGAAATGTCTGGTTAGTAGTGTAATGGGCTGCACACATTCATGTGGGCATAAACTGAGCATTTCAGCTCCCACTCATTCATAACTATAGCATTAAACAAAAATGGTCACAAGTAGGAATAACTATCTCAAGTATAGTTCAAAATTCAATATAATTAAATGAATGTGAAATCTAAGCACCTGCAACCTAATTTATGTTTTCTTCCTCATGGAAGCTGATCTATTCACTTTCATAAGGTGCAGTTAGTCCTGTGGTCCTCAGGCTATAATAGTCAAAATCCTATGTATATATATTTATATGTAAAAAGATGTAAAAACATTTAAAAGCATAAAGAACAAAGAAATTTAAATATTTGTTTGCTTAGGCTTACAAAAACAGATTATTTATGACTCTGTGGTGCTACTGAAAAATATGTTAGAAAATTATGCATGCTGAGCAAGTCTCCTAGTACACTGTCCAGGGCACATGTCTATAGATATAAGCCTTGGTGGAGAAAAGGCCAGTAGCCCTCTAAATGTGTTGTCAATTGCAAGTGATGGGTTGGTCACCAGGAAAGAGCTGAAATCTGTTTTACGAACTGGGAAGTAAGAGAAAGCTCTGGCTGAGGGCTAGTAGAGTAAAAAAGCATTTTTTCAGAGAAGACTAGATAGATATTTTTTTTGCTGAGACCTTCTGCTAAGTTTTTTCAGCACCATATTTAGTTTTAATTCACTACTATATACCTGAACTGCAACATTTTATATTGTGTTTTTTATATGCAGATGGAAACATGGTTTCAGTAGTGTGTTACAGACCCTAGGTAAACCCTCCTGAGACGTCAGCGTTCCTACAGAAGACCAGGTTTTTATAGGGTCTTATATCTGGCTGATGGAGAAGGCAGCAGCACAGAGGTCTGGGGAAAAGTAAAAAAGTGAGATGCATACATAAGTATGCCCCAAACCTCATGTATTTTCATGCAAACACTGCGGTGTTAAAACATAAATTCCTCTTCGGAAAGATGGCCTAGTTGTGTTATACATCATGACAAGCAGCCCATACTGAATTTCAGGTTATATATTTGGCCTGACTGCATGCAGTGGTTTACCTCTATGCCCAAATGTAAAGCAAGTGAAGAAAAAAATGAATCTGAAACCATTCCTCGCAACAGAGCTGGCTTCCAGAGCTGGCTTTTCTGAAATGTAAACTGTGGAGTGAGAATGTTCCATTTGCTACTGCAGTGCAGTTTATTTAACCCCAAACCTGCAAATGTGATTTAATTTTGGCTTGGTTTCCACAATTTGATATGGTATTTAAAGCTGCAATACCATATTTTGAATCATATTTTCCTTCTTCGGGCTTTTTGTTATGTCGTTAGGCTGTTTCTCCTTTCACTTGTTTGAAAATAATTTTTAAGAAATGTTAAAAGTGGAACTGTGGGAAACTCTGCTATAAAACTCAAAACCACATGCAAACCTTCCCTGCTAAAAAGAATCTGGGCCTTGGAGGCCCTTGCTGAGTTTCAGAAGATTTGCAAGAGTTTGCTTCAGGGTCATTTTGCAGCTTCTGGCTAATGTGAAACTATAACAAGAATTTTCAAAGAATTTTAGGCGCTAGAAAACGAAAAACAAAAAAATCTTCCTGAGATCTGTAAGCCTCAGTGGAACAAACAGCATTTTGAACCTGATGCACTTCAAAGTGACAGGATTTTTAAAAATGCAGCAGCAACATTTTGTAATCTTTTACTCTTAGATGGCCTGATAAAACAGGCTAAATTCAGCAGAAAGCTTTAAGCTGAGGTCAACACTCCCTACATTTTAACCACATAGTATTCTTTCTCAAAAAATATTTAAAGACTGAACAAAGAAAAGAAAATTGTATTATCTCCTACTTGTAAGCAGTACAATTAAAGCATTGCATAAATAACACAGCTTCCCTAAGGTCACCCCAAAAGATCAGAAGCCATGTAAGAAATGGAGTAAGGATTTTAGGTGACTGATCTCAAGTTTTATCCTGAAAACAACAGTTACTCTAATTATGAGAATCCTGAGATTCACCCAAAGGATTATCAGGTATTAACTGAAATCCTACTTGTTCTACTATTTATTCAAAGGAGAAGGCTGTAGTTTAGCAAAGTATTTGAAAACAAAGAGAAAAACCATACACTAATTGTACTGATAACAACAGAAGTTCTGAACTTCTGCTTTCTTCACAATCAAATCTTTTTATTGCAACTATGACTGAATCAAAAGTATTTTTACAGTGCTTATTCTTAAAAGCAACTGCCTATTTAGGTGACAAGACCCGCTTTACGTTGAAATTCATCTGACAAATATTCAGGTGGTTTTTTTCATTATGAATTTAAAAAACAAAATGAAAAAAGCAAGCATAGAATGCAGAAAACAGTATCACCAAACATTTGGGAGATCTTCACAATAATAATTAAACTTTAGCAAGAACATGGGATAACTTTTCTATCATATGGAAAGTTTCTTTCTTCTCCTCTCTTGAGTAAGTGCACTCTTCCAAAAATAGCGATTTGTAAGATATGTCTCTGCAAAAGGGACATGATATTTCATACTTACATGTTGGAAAGCTACACGCTATCATTTTCATGGAGACTAGTCCTATTTGGCAGAGGAATTGAAGGCATTTGCATCAAATGCTTAAGGACTGTAGTTCTCCCAGAACATTCACTAACAATTTTTTATTCATTGGAAAACTTGAAATGTGGCTTTCCTTCATGCCAAATAGAAATTTCCTCAGTTTGCCCATAGCATTCAGAGTGGTTTGAAGGATCTTCAGTCTAGCACTGTGGTACATCCTAAACGGTGGGTCAAATCCAAGCTGTGGATTTGCATGGACTTTAGCATGGCAAAGCTGAAGTCAACGCTATGTCCTTTTACCCCAGTTGAGAATATGGACTTCAGTTTATATCTGGACATTTTTTGTCTTCACAAGACACTACTGTCTAGGAATTTCTGGAAATTAGCTTTGTCTGGCAGAAAACAGTCTCTACCAAAGCGGATCACAGCTGCCTCACAGAGTCAATAAGTGCCAGAATATTCAGCAGCTAGATGGACCTCTGCCGATGGATCCATAAAAAATATTACCTCACAAAATTTAATATTCAGCCAGCACCATACATCAACTGTGTGACAGCAACAGCTGGAATACAAGAATTCAACACATACATTTATACAGCATATATGCATACATGCATAGAATTTCAGCATTTGGTTTTATTTTATGCAATGAAGAATCTAGATATCTTGAAATAATCTTTTTGGTTTTTTTTTCCATGTAAAACAGTGTCATGGGCTCAGCAGCAGCAGTCGTTTTTCTCCTTTGTAGCTGGTGCAGTGCAGTGTTTTTGATTTTGGTCCTGCAAACAGTGCAGATAACAGCAGTTCTTTTTGTCACCCCATGTTGGGCGCCAGAAAGAACTGTCATGGTTTAAGGCCCTCATGCCATGCAGTTTTGCTCTCTCACTCACTTCCCCCTCTTTTTTTCTCCCCACTCCTGGAGGTATGGGAAGGAGAATCGAAAGAATGCAACTCTCACAGGTTGAGATAAGAACAGTTTAGTAACTAAGGTATAACACAAATCACTTCTGTTACCACCAATAATAATGACTAGGCAAATACAAGGAAAGAATACAAGAGCTCACCAAGTAATTTTCACCCAGCCCGACCAAGCAGTGCACCCTCATCACCCTTACGGGTCTCTCTGTCCTCCGTTTTACATCCTGGGCATGATGTGCTGTGGTATGGAATACTTCTTTGGTCAGTTTAGGTCAGGTGCCCTGTCTCTGCTTCTACCAGGCTGTAAGTAAAGTACCATATGCTGAAACTGCAAGAACCAGAGCAATAAATCTGAGAGCCAATAAATCAGCATTGTGACGAGTGGCTATTAATCCTGTCATTATCTCAACCCTTTGAGCCCCATGTTGGGCACCAAAAAGAACTGTTGTTATCTGCACTGTTTGCAGGACCAAAATAAAAAATGCAGCGCTGCACCAGCTACCAAGGAGAAAAACAAATGCTGCTGCTGAACCCATGACAGTAGCCGCCCCTTATTCCATACCATTCACATCATGCTGAGATCCCACATTTTCAGTATACCATCACATATATATGCATACATCCACACACACACAGAGAGGGAGAAAGATTATCCCTTAGTCCATGGACCAACCCCTATAAAACTGCCGAGTCCATCCAGTCCATGATATCAGTCTCCAAATTTTGTAACTGTCTTTCAGAGCTCGGAGAGGCTGTGTACAGTGTTCACACTCATGAATAATCTGGGCAATAGTGTGAATTGTTAAGTCCACCTCTCAATCATGAGTCCATCTCTATGTTGCATCTCTGCCCTGATGGCCTGGGCTGTCACGGGTGCACCAGGCTCAAAACAATTCACCCCCAGCAGTTTCTGCAGCCTGTTGGTGAGGATTCCATACAGCTGCCTTCCATATCCAACACTTCCAAAGCACTGGAGGGGCCCAGTGGACTATATGCTCACCCATATTGTCCCACACACCCTGCTACTCATAACTGACCAGCCTTGGGGAAAATCTCTTTGTCAGACTAAATCGTAGTCTAACTCCAGGCAAGGCCCACACCCCCCTCTGCTTAACTCTCGGGAACAGACGAAGTGGTTTTGGGTAGAACACACTGCACGCATGCCAACATGCTGATCCCCATCACAATCAGCAGGTAGGTCTCAAGGGTACCCAAAGGCCATTCAAAGCTGTCAGAACTCTCAAATGAGGCTGCTGTATTTGTCACTGGGGCTGGTGTAGCTGCTGTGCTTGCCGGCTCTCTCACCACCAGCTGCTCTTTGTCTGAATCCTGATCTTCCTTCTCTGCCTTGCTGGGAAGTGCTGCATGGTCTCCTGCATCCTCCTGCGGCTCGGGCTCTCGCGGGTCCGTGTGCAGCAGCTGGGGAATGCTCTCGGCTGGATCAGGGGGTCTCAGCTCCTCTGTCATCTCCTTTCACTGCTCAGCAGCCACGGGGTTGGGCTCGGTGAGCGAGCTCAGCTCCTCTGCTGCCCCCTTCCCGGCCTCTTGATGCCCCAGGCTGTCCTCCAGGGCCGTTTTGGCTGCCGGCGGCTCTTGATGCTGCCTCCCCTTGGCTCCCCACAGAGAGTGAGTGAGTGAGACATCAAAACTGCGTGTCATGAGGGCCTTAAACCATGACACACAGGAAAACGTAGAAGCCTGATAATGAAAAGCTGTTGCCCTAAGCTTCTGGAGCCTCATCAACCGTAGTCTGAAAACTCCAAACTCCAAACCACTTGCTAGCATGGGAGACAGCATTCTCTCAGTTCTCTCATCTCAATTGTCATCCTGGACCTGAGAAAAAATTTGTCAATTTTTTTTTTTTCTTCCTGAAAAGTTACAGTTTTAAGAAATCAGCATTTATAAGAGAAGAGGTGTTTAACCAAAAAAGATTCTGACCAGCTTCTTTGTATGTGAAAAATCCCATGAGAATGTGTTGATTGGCAGCTTAATGTTTGATGCATTCCTGCTTTGTCAAATTAATTAATTAACATTATAGAATCATAGAATCATAGAATAGTTAGGGTTGGAAAGGACCTTAAGATCATCTAGTTCCAACCCCCGTGCTCTGGGCAGGGACACCTCCCACTAAATTATGCCACCCAAGGCTATGTCCAACCTGGCCTTGAACACCACCGGTGATGGAGCATTCACAGCTTCACTGGGCAACCCATTCCAGTGCCTCACCACCATTACAGTAAAGAATTTCTTCCTTATATCCAATCTAAACTTCTGTTTAAGTCTGAACCTGTTACCCCTTGTCCTCTCACTACGGTCCTTCATGAAGAGACCCTCCCCAGCATTCTTATAGGCCCTCTTCAGATACTGGAAGGCTGCTATGAGGTCTCCACACAGCCTTCTCCATGCTGAACAGCCCCAACTCTCTCATCCTATCTTCATAGGGGAGGTGCTCCTGGCCCTTCTCTGGACTTGTTCCAAGAGTTTCATGTCGTTTTTATGTTGAGGACACCGGAACTGCACACTATAGACCAAGTGAGGGTCTCACAAGAGCAGAGTACTGTTATGTCTTTCATCCTGAAAGAATATGAAAGCAGCCCTAGGGCAGCATAGACATGATGCAAAATACTCAGTTCTGTCCTTGGTAAATCTCTGAATTCCGCTTGCCCTTCAAATGAGGGTAATATGGGATTGCCCTCATATGGAATTGACCCTCTAAATTAACTGCAAATTTTATGGATCCAGCTCAGGAAGATAGCAATGCATATGTCACAAGGCCTATAGATGGGGAATTGCCTTACATTTGTCCTTCAGTTGTTGATGCCGGTAATAGAGCCTTGTGCAGTTACACAATATTTAACATTTTTTTGGCATACATCTGCATGCATATGCCAGTGAATATTAAGACCTTTCCTGCAAACGTGTACTACATCCTTCTAGAGCCAATTACTTTAAATAAACCTAAGTTCATAAGTGGGTACACCCATGTCAACACTGATACATAACATACATGCTGCAGTCAACTCCATCACAGCCAGGGCTTAGTCGCACCAGTCTGGCAAATTTTTCATTGGAATACTTTAATAGTTAAGTATAGAAGTGGCTATTCCAGGAACTCTGAGAGACACATCTTTGGCTCATTTTTATTAGGTATGTCTGTAGACAGCAGAACTGTGCTGGCTGGCACCAGAATAGGCTTTGGCCCATGGCATTTCATAGGGAACATAAACTTGGCAAGTCTGCCTCTTAAAATCACATATAAATCAGAACTACCCAGCAAAGCTGGTCCCATTGCTAGAGTTCCTATTCCCACACACAGGACTAATCTTTGAAGCCAAGTTGCCTTAAAGATGTTTTTGTTTAAACTGTGGCGATGTAAACATTTAGGTTTCAAGGAGTTTATTGTTTCAGCAAATATTTTTACAAGGCAAATAATTCTCCTATTTTTATATTGTTTCTTATTTTCTTTGTGGAACCATAATATTTAATCTACTGTAATTTGATGATAAAATTATATATATCTGCATTAAATTTCTTCATTACAGCCACTATTTTACAATTTCTCTCATCCCACATAATTGTGAATACTTATTTTCCTCTCTAACATCCATATATGCTTATTACTTTATGTGCATTTTGAGATACGTATATGGAAAGTACCATCTTAAACGTTTATCTTGTTGATACAGAATATGAAATTCTGTAGAACTAATATATCTGGGAAGAAAGGCACATTTTTGTTGGTCGGTCTATCTACCTATCTATCCGTCTATCTATCTATCATCTATCTATCTATCTACCTAATTCAGTCTATCTATGTATCTATCATAGGTGAGCTGTTTCCTTGGAGGCTCATCATCAGTAATGCAGGCTTTATTTTTAATTCATGGAGGTTTTTGAAAGGTGAGTTTTTTTCCTGATGTATTCATACTGTTTCTGAACATAAAAAAGTGTAGGTATTTACACTTCCAACTGAAGACAGTGGGTACCATGTTCAACATTCTCAGCTAACAGTCGTAGGATGAATATTCAGAAATCACTGCTGAAAAATACTGAGTTTACATTCATGCTCAAAGTAGATAGTTGCTCCAATAAGGTTTTATTTTCTTAGCTCTAATAAATATGGCTAAGAGTTTAAGTATTTAAGTCCTTATCTTTGTGCATTATCCATGAAAGAGACAGACTGAAATGCAAGCAGAAACCACTTACTCCTGAAATCATATATGAAGTTGCCACAAAATATTTCTGGATTGCAGCCAAAATTAACTGATTTGCAGAAGAGACTGATGTTTAAATATGTATGTATGTATGTATCACATCATGTAGCTAGGTGCTTAGGAGGTAAAGAAATACTTCTCCATGTCCTATAATGTTTCCTCTTTAGACTGGAGGGAGTTTTGTTGGCTTGAAGAGTATATCTCTTAATGAAAATATCTACAGAAAGAGAAGTTCTGTTTGACAAGCCTGTTCCAAAATCCACTAGTTACGGCTATTATAATTAAAACAAACAGACAGATCACATCAGTCATGAATTTGTTTGAGCCATGTAAGCTCTAGCTGCTGCCATGAACAATTGCATTTTACTGCAGCTCTGTAGGTATAACATATTACTGAATGTATAATTTAATTTCTTGTGCAGCAAGAATTATATTGTTAAATGAAGCCAATATAGTGATAAGGTTCTTAAACAGCTGTATAAGTTCATCAGTGGAAAAACAATACTGGCCATTTTCCCCAGAATGTGTAAATATAAAATATACACATCTGATACTGTGTGATTTGAAGGAAAAGCTTTAGCATTTTTCTTAGGAAACTGCTGCTAAAGGGGAAAGGTGAAAGAGATGAATACTAAGCACTCACTGTATTTTCTCTGTAATATATTCCCCCTCAAAAAAAAACTTGTACATACAAGGTGCACAACCTTGACAGCCTTGTCGAAAGGTGCTTGCCAAATTCCTGTCTATATTTTCAACAAAGGATGCACTCAGAAACCTGGCAGGGCACTTACAAAGCAGAGGGGTGGAACATGCCTGGAACAGAGAAGGATCACTGTGGATGCTGCTATTCCACAGAAAAATTAAGAGAAATATTTATTAATTGTGACATTTCTCTACTGGTTTTGGTGACATTTGTAATGATTCTGACTGGAGATTAGCCACGACAATACTAAATACCCATTAACTGATAAAACAGATTTCCTGTACCACAATACTGCTTCAGAGAAAGAATATACAATTTAAAGTGAAAACATACAAGACATGAATTTTATCAAGCATCAACCTTAAATGTTTAAGTGATCTAATTACTCAAGTAATAACTTTTGATATGGAGAAGCATATACTGTTCCACTGGGGAAGAGTAAGCAACACATTAGGAAAAATAATGCAGTACAAAACCAGCAAAGGTGGTATGTCAGCAAAGAATTAAATAAAATAAGTGATTAGCTTGCACACTGAAAGACACATGACCCAAATAGCAAATCCAAGGATGAGAAGGGAGAATACAACAAAACAAGAGTGAGAAAGGCAGGAAATCATGACAGGGTCCAAGACAGGAGAGCATAGCAGGAATAAAACTTCTGTCGGTGCTTTTGAACTGGTTGTAGAAAGCGTGAGAGAAAAAATAACTTAGAGCAAGAAAATAAAACTGATTCAGCTGAGGAAGAAGAAATTTTTACTGATGAGTATTGGGTAGGATATACAGGGGAAGCTGAGTATCAGAGAATGCTCAAAAAAGGAGGCTGAAGCAGGCCATGAGAGCAAAATGATGAGTGACACAAAAGACAAAGAGAGGCAGGTTTATGAGATCATGCATGCAAAGAAGACAAAATTTGAAGGGGACACAGATATTAGAAAGTGAGGAGTGAAAAATAGTTTTACTGTTATCAATCTGAGTGTCCGGGAAGATGGAAGAGTCATCAACACTGACAAAAGAAAAGGCATGGGGAACATGGTTTGGAAGAAAGACAAGAATTTCCCTTCTTTCTGATTAATTATACTGGGGAGAGCTGGAAAAAAGAGTCTTCACATACATGGAAGATACTGAATTTGAAGAATTAGATTGCAAAATTGCAGGATAGGCATTAGGTATGACATCGAGGTGGTAGTAAGCTCACCGAGGAGAACAGTATGCTTGGTCATCTGTGAATTCACATCAGCCAGCAGAAGATGCTCAGTTTATAAACCTGCACCATGGCACCAAGCCAGCAAACTACATCTGCGACATCAGCAAGGCTTACAGCATCTGAGGAAGGACTTGAGTTAGTAATTTCACTGAGGTCTGCACTTGACACAAGTCCAACAAATACATATTGAGCCACAAACTTTCCATATGTTAAAACTACTGATCCTCCAGAAAGTTGTGTGCTTTCATGAAAGCCTGAAACGGTATCTTCTAAGGTACTTCAGCCCTGGAACCTAGATCAACTGAACTAAGAGTAAGCTTCCAAAAGTCCACTCTCTGTATTCAGAGAAATATTCAACTGGTCCTAATCTGACAAGGGTTGTATTTTTAAAACAGGGTAGGAGCTTCACAAATCAGCAATATTGAGTTCATATCTGTGTGCCATCTACCCTGCAATAGCTTACACAAAGACCTCTGTATTTCTGGTCCACAAACTTTATACTGCAGTGCTGGTTTTATTTAAGACTGAAGAGCCTATATGATGTAAAGGATGCAAGGATTTATTTTAATAATCTTGGGCATTGACATGACCCATAAGAATGTCTGGAATAAAAATAGTTAAAGTTAAGATAAATGCTGGAACAGACACTAAAACTCATACTTCCAGACTAAATCCATGTTGTGACTATATGATGTTAGGAGTTTTCCACAGCTTCTTGCTGATGATCAGGGGACTGGAGCACCTCCCCTATGAAGATAGGATGAGAGAGTTTGGGCTGTTCAGCCTGGAGAAGAGAA
>JASSUY010034800.1:70477-105606 GCA_032466535.1 Forpus xanthops
AGCGATGGAGCATTCACAGCTTCCCTGGGCAACCCATTCCAGTGCCTCACCACCCTTACACTAAAGAATTTCTTCCTTATATCTTATCATAGAATCATAGAATAGTTAGGGTTGGAAAGGACTTTAAGGTCATCTACTTCCAACTCCCTGCCATGGGCAAAGACACCTCACACTAAGCCATGCCACCCAAGGCTCTGTCCAACCCAGACTTGAACACTGCCAGGGATAAAGCGTTCATAACTTCTCTGGGGCAACCCATTCCAGTACCTCACCACCCTTACAGTAAAGAATTTCTTCCTCATATCCAGTCTAAACTTCCCCTGTTTATTTCTTCCTTTTATCTATTTCCCCCATATTCTGTAATTTTTCACTGTAATTTATGTAGCAAGTCTCAGAATTGCCCCTTGCTAATCTAAATTAAGCTGAATAGGTCTTTCCCTTCATCCATGAGATTGACTTAATACACAGAGGGTAGAGTTAGTCTGCCGACCTTTGGCTTTGAAAATGCAAATTGAATCCTGGCGTTGACAAGAATGTTTGGATTTGGTATAAAAGAGTCTTAGTCACGGTACATTTCCAGCTCCTGATTATGCCAAAGCAGGAGGGCTGAGCGAATGCCAAGAAACAGTGGTTGCCCCCCCCCCCCGAGGGAAGGAAAAATGGTTAGCCCACTCCTGGCCCACATGCTGCCTGAGCAGACACTTCAGAATGAGGAGATGCATACAATTTCAAATTATCTTCTTTTTGTTTCTGGTATTTATGCAGAGGAGTCTTGCAGGAGGGAAATCCTCCACTAATGACTGAACAAGCACTTCACTGACACCAAATGGCTTCCAGAGCTTTCAAAAAGAACATTTCAAATAAACCACTGATGGGCCTTTCTGCATTTACGCACGGATATGACAGTCCCTTGCACTCTGTAATATGGGCTATATTTGTTTAGGTGCAGGACTTTTCAGTCCTTGTGTAAAACTCAAGTTGTACTGCCTTTTTAAGGACTTCAGCCTCTGCTACAGAATGGACATGTTGCTGCACCTGAAAAGTTTCTCCTCATGGCTCTCTGCATCCTTTCTCTTCTATAAGGCAGTAATGGGTAAACCTTTGCAAATCCTCATGTGAAAAGACTAGTAGCAGCATTAACCATCCTTAGAGACCCAACTGGAAATTTGAGGAAGAAATTCCAGATTTTGCATTATAATAAAACCCTAGAAAATCCAATTTTAAAAAGAGAATTTGACTCATCTTAGTAAAATAAATACAGCCAGTGCATTTTTCTATGATGTATTTGTGTTTCGGTTTACAAATGACACATTTTAAAAATATAAAGGTGACTGTAAAATTTAAACTGTCCCAAATCATATAGAATTAGTAAACTGTGCTAGAATTAGTAATGGACTACCCAGATTCTCTTGGAAGCTTCTTGTCTTGAATTCAAGAGTTTACTGGGAGGCAGTGTAGGATGCTGGATATTACCATGCTAATCACTGATTCCCACTTTGTTTCAAATTCCCATCACTGTAAATATTTTTTCCCAGGATGCTATAGCATCACAGGAAATCCTGATGTATTATTTCCTTCCCAGCTTACTACTTCTGGAATCTTTGAAGGTAAGACATTTGTGAAAAGAATTTTCCTTCTTTTTATTTTTTTTTCTAGCCTTTTTGTCTTGGAGTTGAACTTGGATTCTTTAGGATTTAACAGCTGAGGATATTTATGCTTGGAAAAGTCTGTCCTTTGTGAAACAGCAGAGCATATGGATTTGTGAAGATAAAACAGTACAGCAACTGGCAAATTCAGAATTGAATAGAGTGTTAAACCTTAAAACTCAAAAGGATTTTGAAGTCTCATGCTGACAAACTTTGATGCAACAGGCCAAATTCCACTTCTAGTTGTGGGAACTGAATTACTGTGGGAACTCCCTGTCCCTCTCCATCCACAGCAGAGTTGGTCTTCTTATGGCAATAAAATTGGGGGTTCTGGTCTTCATTAGGTACATCATTGCCACACAGGGGACCTTTGTGTTTCCAGCTTTCATTTTCCATATCTTCTCTTTTTCTTTCCTTTTTACTTGACTTTCTGGGTGTATCTCTTCTGTGAGTTAGTCACCCTCAATTCCTGTTGCACCTAATGGAAAGAAATGGGTATTTCAGGGCTGTGATTCATCAGGGACCTTTAAAATGTCTGACTGAGGTTTAGATGAATCAGGACTGAACGTAACTGACCAGGACTTTGTTGACTGTAGCGGGAACACAGAATTACAAGACGGAGGTGTACAAATTACAGATATCACTGTTCAGCCTGTTGAAACTCACCCTTTTTCTTCATGGAGGAAATTAACACTAATATTAAAGAGCTATTTCTGAGGTACTCCAAGGGACTTACTGGGGGTCTAATGACTTACGAGCCTTCTGTGATTCAGGCTGCCTGCCAGCTAAGGAACTTCATATGAGTTTGCCTGAAATTTGCTCTTGGAAGTTTTCAGCACATCTCAGAGGATGAGGTTTTTAAAGGAGAGCTTAATCTGGCTGTACAATGCAAGACCCATAAATTCAGTTAGCAGAATGCAGCAAATATGCCCCATTTCAAGCTTTTTAGAAGCTCTTGTTTCCTTTGCTTTCTTCATCTCTTCTTCTGATGAAGTTCACACAGATCTTCATCTCTTGCTTTCTATGAAGAAAATTCCTCCACCCTTTGTTCTTTTTGACCATGTCCCAACCAGTCAACAGGTCTCACAGTGACAGCTCCTTAGCCACAAGCCCACTTCCCCAGCTACAGACCCTTGCTGGCAACTAAGCCAGCTCTTCTGGTGCCTGAGGAGTGGTTGAGCAATCAGAGGAAGTCAAATACAATGCCTTTATCTTTCTCTTGCACTATCTGCCTATCCTCCACTATCCACTCACCTCCCCTCTCCTTCTCCTTGTTTTCTAAGGTTAGCATTGTTTTTTTCCCTTTGCTTGTTACTTCTAGCTTGCACATCATGTAATTAGTACAGTTGCTGATTGGAGTGTGGATCATGGTCCATGCCTCATCTCCAGCCCTTCTTGATTGTGGTTCAATCCTAGCACATTTTTCCTGAAGCAGACCCAGTTGTCTCTGCGTAGGATGTGAGGAGGCTGTTGACAAGATTAACTGGCTTCCCACTATTCCCATTCTGAACTGACTTCCCTGTCAGCTCAGATGGGAATAGCTTTTGCTTTTCGCAAGAAGCACTGGGTCATTTGTGAACAATCCACTCAGTACTAGGCCCATAAGCTTGAAGCCTGGTGAGTGAACCACACAATTGACCCTCCTGATTTATCATGTCTTCTACTTCTCCCTGCAAACACTATTTTCAGAGTGTATTGTGCTGTTTTCTGAAAAAAACAGAGCTAGAAACAAAAAATAGGCTTTGGAGACTGCACAGTGACTGGCTCACCACCTTCCACAGCAGAAAGCAAATAATCTCATATTACCATACACAAATAAATACATCATAATCAGGCAGAGAATTTTGTGGACGCTCAAAACATGCATAGTACAAGCCACTACAAATCAACTTCTACCACTAAAGGAAAAGAGTCTTCCAGTAAAATGCTCTGTGGGGAAATGTTTTTCTCATGCATAGGGTGTTTGGAGTGGTAGTTTCAATCTAGGATAGTATGCACTTACCCTGGGGAAAAAAAAACCCTACTGCATTTTAGCATAATCTTTGACTTTGTTTGACCTCAAAGTCTATATAGATGATTAGAAGACTGTTCTAAGACACAGGAACTTCTGGATCCTGCTTTTTTTTTTTTTTATTTATTTCTGTAAAAGAAAATAAACTTAGTTCTACATTGCCATGAAGCTTTCTTCAGATAATGACCTCAACAGAGAAGATGAAAAAATGTACGTTTTTATTTGAAGATGGTTTAGTATGATATCATTTTACTTTAATGACTGATGATTCATAATAGCTCCACTGAAGGTAGGAGCATTACCTCTGATTTATAACAGAAGACAGAACTGAATTTAGCTCCCTCTTTCTGACAATGATCATTTCATAAGTAGCACAGCACTTTGAAATTTGTGGTGGGTCTTTTTTGTTTATTTTGTGTGTGTGTTCATATCTGTTCTGGGAGCCTGCAGTAATCTTGCTATAATCTGAAGTCCCAAAATACCACAAGAAAGACGGTCTTACAGTGTCTCCAGCCTAGCCAACAATAAATAATTCCTAGGAATACCACAAGGAAGTTGATTTATGGTTTGATTTCTAAAACAAAGAGCTCTGGACAAGGTTCAGATAAGCAAGTAATCTTATGGATGCTTATCTGGAATAAACTGGTATATCTCTGGGGCTTCACTCAAGACCAAACTGACCACAAGACAGAAAGCAGAGAAACTAAAAAATGTATCTCATATGAAAGTACTGAAAGGGTTTCGAAGCAGGCATGTTTCTTTTCAGATAGCCAGCAAATTTCAAAAAGCTTAATTCATTTTAGTGTGTTTAATTGTTGTCTGTTCCCCTCCCTCTCATTTTTAATTTCCCCTTTATATTGCTTATGAGCCAAGACTTTTTAAGACTGTAAGGTTAACCCTGAGTGCATGGAATGTATAAACCAACTTTTCAGCAGTAGGATTTATATGAGGGGGAGAATGGAGGATTTGCCAGGTGCAGACAGATACAGATGATGCCTGCAGAGCTTTAATACCCTGATGATGGTAACTGTAAACCTGAGAATACAGAGAGACGGTGAGAAAGGGCAAAGCACAGCACCAATCTGAGCCTTCAGGAGTTACAAGTGACAAAATGACAATTTGCCTCATGTTGCATCAACCTACTGTCTTCTGACTAGGCATAAAAGGAAAATGGTTCTTGTTTGCCCATGAAGCTGAAGTCTGCTTAGTTCTGCCTCAGCTAGCATAGGTGCTGTCAATTAATTTAAAACTGGTTTAATTTTATGGCCTAAATGCCACCTATTGCTTTTCAAGGGTAACAATTACTTGTTTGAATCTGAGGAATCTTAGAGCAACTGGGGGCATACATTAACTGGAATGAATTTAGTTGTGTTTGGATATTGTGCTGTAGGGCAAACCACAGGGAGTGGATGCTTACTAATTGGCTGCAGGGGCTGGAGGGCCTGAGGGAGCAGCTGGGCTAGATAGAAATGGGGTAAAGCCACTGTAACTCTTAAAAAAATTCAGAATAGGTAGCATGGACTCATCATGGCAGCCTTGCCTAAAAATCTGTGTTTGAGGACCTGGTTGCTAGAAGTGGTAATCAGCATATCTTTGAGTTCTTGTTCCTAAGTCCATCTGTAAGGAATATTATATTTTGTACGTATATATACCTGCACTAAGTATGTAGTAAAATAGTGAAACAACCAGAGAATGTTTTGACTTACTGCAAGATAGGACACATGGCATTTTGATCAAATACCTAGCAGCAAATGTGGAGATGTGCCTCTCAGGGGTGCCTTTATAATTAAAGTGAAGTTTTGGATGCTCTCATCTAGGCCACAGGCTAGACCGTATGCCAGTCATCCATGTTATTCTTCCAGCTGAAACCACAGCACCTAAGGCTTAATATCTTACTAGACAAAACAGGAAAAACTAATCCAGGTTTTGCAAGAAGGGGGTTGAAAAATAATTCCTTAGAAATTTATTCAAGAGTTTAAAAACAGCCTATGGTGTGTTGTACAGGGAGTGAAGAGTGGTGTGGTGAAAAGATTTTACTTCCATTTGATATGATCTGTATAATTCATTTAGGGTTGTGCTTCCTGTGATTAATCTCATGATCCAGTATGAATGACTGCAAAATTCTTCTGCTGCATGACATAATAATGCAATTCATAGTCCAAATGAAACTAAAGGTCATTTTTATTGTGGTACAAACAGCAAGATGATGTTGATCAATATTAAGTTGAAAAGTAAATAAATGAAAGCTGGGAGAGAATACCTTACTTAGGTATCCTTTAATATATGTCCTTTAATATATGTAGTATAATTTTTAATTTTGTCACTGTACAACATTTTTTCCATCCAGTGCAAAGAACAGGCAGTTCTTATTTACTTAGCTATTTCAGTGGGGGCTTTATTTCCCACTGTGTCTATTATTTATGTTCTCTTAGGCTTTTCTATGTGCTCACAACTCTATAACATGCAATTACTTTACAAATACTATTTAGTGTATCTTCAGAACTTCCCTAAGGCATGGTATATATTGTCCCTGTTTCACATACAAGGAAATGAAACTTGCACAGAGTAAGGTCAGAAGTACTCACTGATTTCAGATGCCAAGTTTGAGGTATCTAGGAGCTAAAAGTTCCTTTAAAAAAAGCCCAAACAAGCAAACAAAAAACGCCCACTACAAATTACAGTAAATAAACAATTGATTTTTTCTTGTCTACTGCCAGATATATGGGTGCCTCTACTCAAAGTCTTTTAGCTGAGGCATGATGAAGAGAGAGGGAAAATATTTTTCCTAAGATTTATTCATTACTGAAAAATATGTTGCTAGAACTATTATTATCTTCTGGTCCCTCCTTAGTGTAAAACAGGATTACAGGAAATTCATTCCAATGTGCTTCCTATGTCTCCTGCCCACAAGCAGGACTTGTATTCCTCTCACATGTATGGGTATGTGTGAGGATAATTGTATTAAAGATTAGAAAGTATTAGGCTGATAATGCAGCCATATAGATCACGGAAAACAGGAGAGCTTTGAGTTATGCGATTTCTCAATGTTCCTTACATTCACATGATTTGAACATTTGCAGTACTCATATTGCATGGATATTAATATGCTAAAATCTGATAGTAAATATTTTTAGCATGTGGAGACATATAAAAAGCTATGATTTGGTTTCAGTGGGAGGTGTGAATAGATTTGAGGTACTTTTTCAGATAAAATAACAAGTTCATTTCCTCCTTCATTTGACTTTTAGAACTTGAATTTGAGGGTGTATGTTTCCTAGGACATGAATAACATAATGACTGAAGTGAGATTCTTCCTCGTACACTGGTATAAAAAATGTAGCAACAGATGAGGTTTCAGTCACTACAAGATAAAAACAACAGAAGCCTGAACTCAGACCTTGAAAGAACTTACAATATTTTCAGATCAATTTTATGTTTTGTAATGACATATTTAATTAAGTTTTTGATAATGCAGGTGCCATGGCTTGATAAATGGGTATAATACAGACCCATTCAACAGAGAAGTTCAAGCCAAAATTTGGCAGCTGTTTAATAACTGCAGAAATGATTGGGTTGACTACTTTCTATGAAAAAAATATTCTACATAATGTATAAACTGATGAAGCAGAAAGAACAACAGAATCTGGGCTTTTTCAGTTCTTGGCACCAGAGATGAACTGGATAGAACAAGAGATTTCTGAACACATTATCTGAACTATAAAAAGTTTCCAGATTTGTAAGTATTTTGGAAGCATTTTTCTCAGATTCTTAATTTTCCATTACTTCTTATTTCAGTACAATAAACAGTAAATGACTGATAATGATTGAAATAACAATCATCATAATCTTACCACATGGAAAAAGAAACAAAACACTTTGCTTATACTAAGGTATGAGACCAATATAAAAAAAAAAAAATGTTCATGAAAGTCAGATGGAAATTAGATTTCACTCAGTATTCTGTTTCAGCCTCTGATTTTCCCTATGTAAATATGAACTCATTACCTTTCCAACAGAGAAAGTTTTTATTGTTATCATACCTTGAAACAATTCTTATCTCTAGTGTACCAGGTCTCAGCATCAATACTAGTACAGTCATATGCTGGTCATTCTATCTAACAAAAAGAAGATTACTCTTTTAAAGATCTCTTGCAGTTGTGAAAACAGGAAGACATGCAACACGTACCATAAGAAGAAAGTGTGGGTTGTTTTTTTTTTTAAGTACTTGACTCAGCTAAGCCAGAATAAGTGTGCTGTGTGATATTGTACCCGCTGAAACTCAGCTTCAAAAGAACTGAAAATCCAGATGTGGATTTCACAAAGACAAAAAAAAACAAAAAAAAAGTAAGAAAAGAAATTCATCCCTCAGGGCAGAAATGAACCCCTGAACCACTTTGAAGCCACATATCTCCAACAGGTACTTAATTCCAGATTGGAATCAGAAAAGGACACCACAGACAGTGACATTACACTATCCCCTGAAGTTGTAACAGAAATGGAATGGTGTGCTTGCCTAAAGAATTATCTCACCTGTGTTTTAGTATATGAAGCAATGGTGACGTAAATCTGTTCTGAGGATCATTTTTAGCTGGAGTAGGAGCTTTTAATCAGTCTGAAAGATTAATTATTAAAACTAGGCTCTTTATTAAAAAATTTTCAAACTGGATGAAATGTGCCTCCTGTGCAAAGCACCAGGTCTAAAGATCTCTTAAGTCTTTAAATCTCTACTGCAGGGCATGAGTGTTTCTTATAGATCCCATAGGCTTACAGAAAAAGGGTGAATTTCATGAGACATGGGCAGACCAGTCCTTAACAGTACTGCAGAGAGCAACAAATTGTGTAAGAGGTAGCGATTTGTTCTCAGACTCATATTTTTAGAACATTTCTACTCAACTGTAGTGCAGGAAATCTACTGTGTCATGGCTTTTCACTGAAGTGAAATGAATATCCTTCAGTTTCTAAGGGAAGCAGCCAAAAAAGTGCAAACAATTATGCACAGCTATGCTGTCAGTTTCAACAAGAAAAACAAACCACAGAATAGGAAGTGAAGTCAATGTTGTTTCTTGCTTATTGCTTCCATCAGAGACCATACCTACAATGGAGAAAAATTTGGAGAAGAAAACACTTTCTGTTCATTTGTGTCACCTCAGGGTGAAATGCGTATCAGGAAAGTGTGTAGATGTTAGAATGAAAAAACTTGAAATAGTGTAATATCTAGTATTGCCACTCTGAGAATAAGAATGAATGAGACAGCATATTTTATGAGACCTCAGCTTCTTCTACTTAATTTGATTTTCTAGTGCCTTATAGGACGAAAAGAACACGGCAATATGCAGCTTTACAAAAGCATGGCACTCACGGTGGATCACCCTAATTGTCCAGGAGATCATGACTAAATTACATTTACTGCTTTTATATTCTCCTGAAGCCCTCCTTTCACCTTCAGTAATACCTAGTTTATGACAGAAAAACTGAGCACAGAAAGAGTTAGAGCTTTTTATATTTGTTTATACTGCTACATTGATCAATGATCATAGCTGCCACTGACTTTGTCTTGGACCCACACAGAAAGTTGTACAACTCAAGCAAGGTAAAAGACACTTAGTGTTTAGGGAAAACTCAGCTTAAACAGGTCAGGTTGAAAGACCAAGTTTGGCCTTTCAGTTGCAGAGCTCCACTTCAGTGGCAAAGGGATCAAAAGTGTCAACCTGAGAGGAAGCAGAAAAAGTTTTCAGGACTCCTGGAAAAACTTCTGATATTATGTGACTTCTTACATACCTTGGGAAAAATTATCTACCTGCTTTTCATTTTGTCTGTGTTTAGGGAAATAAGATTTTGCATGACTTGTTTGTGCATAAACATTATGATTATTTTTCCTAAACCTGTAAGATCCTGAATTTTGGCTAACCACTTGGCTGTACATGCAAAAAAAATCCCATCACAGGTAAAAGCAATGACCACATGAAAACTAATACTAAGAGAGGTAGTTAATTGGAATGTGGTAAATTGGGCTCCAACTGTAGCATGGAAAAGGGGATTTTCTGCAGCTGAATAACCACAGATGAGATAATATAACTGCAAGGCCTCCTTAACGTCTGTGTAGACAGAAAATATAACACTTCTTCAAACATTCGGGTAGGTCACAATACAGGTAAAGGGAAGCTATTAAAAGTGCCCACAGTATTAATTTACATTTGGAGGTAAAAAAAAACTATGCAGACAGACAGACTTCTGTGGATAGACAAGAAAACAAGACTAGGGTCCAGATGGTTAATTAGGGCATGTGTTCCATTTTAAGGACACACCTTCAATATAGCATCCATGAAGCTAGGATGCCCAGTCACATGTAAAACTCAGTTCAGTGTGGTGACAAGACACATATGAAGACTTCCAAAGCTAAACTCAGAAAAGCAACAAACACACTGGTCCTTCTCCTTTCAGACTTGATTGAAGAGACTCAGTGTGACATTTTTTTAACAGCCTGAGATGAGAAGCAGAGTCTGTTCAGTCCAGTTATTCTGAAAAACAAGATTTTTTTCCCCCTTCTGCTCAGTTGCTTTTATTTTAACTTTGGCCAAACACAAAAAGTACAAGAGTTTTAGTACTGGGGTTTTGTTTCCTTGTGAAATGCTTATTTAAAGCAAAAATAGTAAGCTTTATCTTTTCCCACCATCTCTTTTCCCATTTGGACTGATTTGAGTTTTATAGGGTGAACTGCATTGGTGCTTGTTCATTCAACTTGTTCACATCTCTAATTTTCCATCAGCCTGTGGAGACACCAGTCTTGTGGCCTCAAGCTGGATCTGTGCATTCATTTTAGCTGACCATGCAAAGTGGATAATTGCAATCCACAAATATTGTTTATGCATGCAATTACTCATTTTGTAGATGTAGATGTTGCCTGGTTCACCTCCAGTCCTGATACTAGAAGTCAATATTCCTCAACTGTTTATAGTATGGAGAGCCGAGGTTAGCAGTTAATAAATTAACCTTGATGTACTTCAGGTAGCTTATTTGGGTTAGGTTGCACCTAATTTGCCTGCCTCATATATCCAAAACATAGTTGTTAATGCTTTGTAAACATATTTTTTTTGTGTGTGTGTTCAATGACTCTGGTCTTACAATTGCTATATAATGAACAAAATACAGTGCTGACCACAGACCTGATATATGTGTTTAGAGCTTGTTATCATGCTAAAGGGCCTTATGACCAATAATAATGTGGAAGTGAAGTTCCTAAAGCCCTAAATTTAGGGCTAAATCTCCCTAAAAGTTGCTGTTTCCTTGCCTTAGCCATACTATTCTACAGATTGTCATTTTGCGCTCTGAATTAACCAGAACAATAGAAGTCACAGTAAGTGCTCCCCATCAGGCATCTACATATGGTATCCAGAGTTCCTCTTAAGTCTCGTTTTCTTGATTGACATGTAAAAACAGAATAATCAGAAACATTGTTATGAGTGCATAACTCCAGCATGTGAGCATGTGCATATATGTTTTCAATCTCATTGCTTAGCCCATCATCTTATTAATAACCTTACATCTAATAAATTAATAGTGAGCTGTAAATAAAAACTATTAATTTCTCAAATGTCTGAGAAGTGTGATAAATGGCCTGAAACTTCAGGTCCCAGTCAAAGGCTCTGAGGCTTGAACATAAGAGACATTTGAGTACAAAGATCCAGTTGCTCACCAGTGTTTTTCTTCAGTATACTGAAGGATACTCTAAATGCTTAATTGCACACGTCACTAATTACTACAGTGCTGAACTGAGTATACATTCTTAGTCTAAGAAGCCTGGAGATACCAAAAAAGGAAAGAGAATGAATATCCCAAATGACCTCTGTATTGACGTGACTTTGTCACCTTATTTTTAACAAAAACAAATAGTGCCCCCTGGTGTTCTTTCTTTTCATCATTTTCCCTCAAAGTGATTTTCAAGAGGCTTCCACTTCAATCAGGTAATTTAAGTCTTCTTGCTTAGAGGAAGTGTCTAGAGGAACATGGTCATGTACTTTCTGTAGCTCAGTTATCAGACATGTATATGCCTTTCCTTGAATTTCTGACATAAAAATTCCATCTTTCCTTTTTCTGATGGAATCAAAACTGAGACTTGCTCCCTCTCCAGAGACACACCGTTCATCACTTCTGCCTGCAGTTTAAACATGATCACTGATAGTAGAAAGGGCAATAACACAGTGGCTGGATCAGTGCTGTTTGTTTGCATGTACATCTCCCCGAATTCTCTCAGGAGAGTGTTCCTGGTGGTAAACACTTCAGTATTATTTTTTACACATCAATGCTTTTACATTGCACTGTATGTTTTCTTATTACTTTGCATATTATCTACCTGCATCTTACCATGCTGTGTAACAAGGATAAAAATGACTGAGGTGACAAGATGTATCATTTATGCAGAAAAAATATCTCTATTAATAGAAAACCACAATTAAAGCTCTAATTATTTATAACTCACTCTGGAGTTGATCCATAATACGGATCCTGCATTTCCAGTAAGTCACTGCCAGGATATAAGTAGGGTCACTGCATTCAGTTATCTATTGGCAAATCATAGATGACTATTTAAAAGCAGGGTGTTCCATTGCTACTATGAGATACAGACTGACATTCTGTGGCTTTCCATCCTGTCTTGTTTGACCTAGTCAACCATTTTCAAGACTAACCACTTGATGGCATTCTGACTAATTCTGAAGCTAACTTGCCTTCTCTTTGTGTGGGATCACACCGGATCTGTAAACAACCTGAATACACACAGATTTGGGAGCTACTTTCTTACCTGTTAATGAGAGATTATCTTGGTCATTCCTGTTTCTCAGCCATAAGAAACCATAAATGTAAACAGGCTAAAAAGCCTGCAGAGTTCTGAAAATATTTCAGGAGCTGCAGGTCTGACCCATGCCACATTGCAGAGATCCTAACAAGTTGTCAGGGCTTCTGGTTTGCCTCAAGTGAGCTGGTGCCCACATGAAGCCCACCACAGAGATGTGTGGCCTCAAGGACGTGCTACTTAGCACACATTGGCAATATCCTGTTAGCATGTGATATCTTCACTTATTAAGCAGGTGAACATGACCTTTGTCAGGATTGAAAATGAGTAACTTTCAGACAAATTCATGGCAGACTCTGCTGCACAGCTTCCCAAATGTCCTCAACTATACCTTCTTCATTTGAAATGCCATTGCTGTCCCACCACAGGCACCCACTACCTCACCACAGCACTCTATCTTCCTGTTTCACCCCACAGTCTCATCCTTTCAGGTTTTCCCTGATTTGGTTTAAGGTGATGCACCCCCTCCTATTGTTGACATCTGCTGCTGTCTTCTCTGCAGGCTGCTGATGGCCATCCGGTTGTGTTTCTTCCACAACTGACAGTCTCTGCCCCACGGATAGGGGTCCAGGAAGCAGAAAGCAAACAAACATGCCAACATCAAAGCAGGCCCTCTGCAATTTGCCATCACCCCCGACTTCCTGTTCCCACTGCTGACAATGAACGGAGATTCCTCCCGGGTACGCAAGGGTTTCTGAGCTTTACCCCCTGTGGCTGGGTAGCTGTGCTTTCTGAGCCCCTATTTTTTCTTCCTTCCTTTCCTCTCAAGGGAAACAGAAGAAGAAGAAAAAATGAAGACGTTTTGATGGAAAAAACAGAGTTAAGACTTTGCAGCCGTGGCCTGCGTCCCATGGCCAAATGGGAGTTCTAAATGCTGTGTACTGGCCCAGTAAAAGACCTAAAACCATGAATCTGGAGGCAAGTCAACCCTAGGCCATTCAATCAAAAATCACAGTACTTAAAATTCCTACTCAGCTGCTAATTGTGGAGATGAGGGGGCACCACATACACAGCCTCATGAAATGTTTCTGCCTACAGCTGTGCACCCCCAGGACAACTGCAGACCTAACAGCTCTAAGAGGCCCTTGACCCACCTCGTGGTCTGGCCTGACTGAGAGCTAGGAAATATGTTTTGCTCTAGGCTAGGGAATTCAACACACCCAGGAACATTTCCAGATGCTGTGGCAAACCAACACAGAGTAGCCTATAGCTCATGTTGAAGCTCATAAACTTTCTATTATCCAAAGCCCTGTGGAGGCAGGAAAACTGCATATTGTGAATGGCCCTTCAGATTCTCACATTCCTGAGCTATGGGTAGGGGTATTTCTGGGCACCACTAGTCTGCCCAAGCCACACCTGTGGTAGAAATTGGTTTAATAGCTTAACTGTCCACATAGCTGACTAGGAGCATTTCACAGCTTGTTTCATTTATTAATGCAGAAGGGGCGAATGCATTCCAAACCCCAGGTCTCCTGTTGGCCTTGGCTTGGTACCACCCAGGAACTTACCAAGCAAAGCATCCAGCCGCAACAATGTTCTTGTCTTTACTAATTTCTTTTTAATAGCGTAATCTTGTTTTATATAAGAATGATATGTATGTTCATAGTGTTGTATGAATACATCTACAGATGTAAAGGAATTTGAATTCTAATTTCCCAGCCCCTAGGACAAGTCCTTTTTCAGGTTAAGTGGGAATTGTGGCTCATAGAGCTGATGTTTAAAGCTCTTTGAAAAACCATCTCACTGCACAGAAAAGAAATATTGATTAATGTATTAGAAAGGGACAAGAGAGGAGAAAGCAAAAGAATATGACAGGGGAAATCCCTGTGTCTTTTTTCCTGCTGCTCATATAATGTTTATATTTTGCTTTAAGCAACTGCCACTGTAAACACTGAGCTATTGTATAAAAGAGCAGCCTGACTATATCATATCATACTTTACAGGAAAAGGTGTAAGACATGGCTGGGATTTCCAAGAAAGCAGAGACATTTCCATGTAGCTTTCAGGATGCTCCTGTGTGTTGGAATTTTAAATAACCTACCTAAAGTGTCCGACAGGCATGCACCTACTGTGCATGGTGTTATTAAATTTTGAGCCCACTGGGTATCACCAGAGTCAATTCAAATTCTGTAGGAAGATAGCTTCTGATTTAATTTACATTATATTGCTGCAGTCCTGGTTAAGTGCTCAGATATTCAGCATTACAACACAATAATTCTCTGATTAATCTAGCCTGCAACCCATAATAGAAATTAGGCCCAGATTCTGATCTCATTTAATATTGGAATAGCAGCAGTTTCTTCTTATTTAATGAGATTATAATCTGGCCTCCTGTATTTTCATGGCTCTACTGTACTGCATATTGTAATTTTCACTCATTAAGCTTAAATAAACATCAACTTAATACTTAGTAAACCAGTTCTAAGGGAATAGCATTGATTTGCAACTCATGCTTTAATCTCCATGCACTTGGCACCTCACCAAGCCTAGAAGGCTATAAAGTAAATATAAAAAAGGAAAAATGAAATCTAAACAGCTCCAAAATGGAAGCTCCTATAAAAAAAGCTTAATAAAATATTCTGTATTTTAGTGTTTGCTTTTCTCTCTCAAATAAATGAATAAACCTGCTCCTTCATTCTGCTAAGATTAAATGGTATGGCACATTGTACTTTTAAGGTAGAATTTCTGAGATCACAAGGTAAAGGCTGGCTGTTGCCCCTTGGAGCAAGAAAATGCAACAGTGTTTAGGCGGTAGCCTCAGACATGAAGAAAGTACAGACAGAGGAGACAGAGGGCATTTTTCTCTCCTTAGTTCCCCACTGTTAATCTTTTCAAAGATCAGCCTCAGTCAGTGGTATAGTGAACACCACTTAAGAGTTTCACACCCCAAAGTGCTGATATCAGGCCTACACCAATTTCAGTATTTTTGGCTAGTGTTGCTTATTATGGACAGGCTGGAATCTCCCATGGAAGAACAAGACAAAATGGAATCAACATAGCCTAACTGAAGGCCAAATATGAGTCAGACAGAATAGGAACTTTTGTTTGGACTTTCTACCTCACAGGCTATACTTCACCCCCAAGGCTGCTAGGCATAGGGCAGGATTACTTTCTTGCTTCCTCATTTTTTAATTGATCTTGACAGCATTCTACAGGTTTTGGTTTCACCCCATTGCAGAAGGAACAAAACCAGGCTCTCAAAAAATCAATAAATTCTCCTTTCTGAAACAGGTTCCTTGTTACAGGGGCAGGTTCCAGAAATGGGCTTCTGAACGCGATACAAACCTATGCAATGTATGTCAACAAGAATTGTAGCTACAGATAAAGCTGGAAGCCAGGAAAATGTGATTTTCTTATAGATTTTTATAAACACTGAAAAGGTTCAGCAATATTTCCTCCCCCCCTCCCCTGCTATTTTTAAGTTCTTCTTATACTGATGTACTTGATGTTGAAGCTAAAGAAACAGACAACAAACAAAACCCAAACCCAAACCCTAGCGTGCATGTCAACATTTTAGCTTTCAGTAAAACAATAGAAAAGATAATAATTGCAATACAAGTGGAAACACATAGTCAGCAAGATCCACACAGTGGACCATAGCCCAAAAACTGGTTTTGGGCAGGGTTCGAATTCTCCTAAATGAGTGCCTGTGCTCAGCCTAGCAATAAATAAACCGATTCTGCCATCTACCGGCTCTTTGAGGTGTATATAGTGAAAACCTGGTTTATAAATGTGACAAGGATGAAGAAATCCGTGCTTCAATGCATTCACAAATTCCACCAGAAAAGAAAACAGTTGTTCTCAGCTTGTCACCATATTTTTTTTCTCTATGTAATTAACAAAATGAAAATTTAATATCTTTTATTTTACCAGGTATCACCTGATGTTTCCAGGAAAGGAAAAAACGGAGAAAAAATTTCAAGTAATCAGTTTGATCAGACTAAAATATTTATGTTAAAAAAAATTAAGACTTTTTTCCTCTCTTACAGTTTTCTGGTTCAACTGCCAAGTTCCTAAACTCCTTTATTGATAAAACTTTTTTTTCTCAATGTTCCCTAAGGTTTGTACCTGACTTCTTGTAATTTCTGATTTGTTTTCATTTTACAAGACGTAGCGCATTTTCTTTAGCAGAAGTTCCTCTGTAAAACATGAGACATCCCATGACAACACTTTCTTAGCCCACATTCAGGAGCAGTGATGCTCTTTTAAATAAAGAGTAACTTCTCTTTCTAGATTTTACTGTATTTTCAATTAAGATGTAGAAAAGTTGGCTGATAGTTATGCAAATTTTATGCTTCAGAAGCCACTAGAATAGCTGAGACATCTCAAAGGCTTGTAAGAACTGCACAACTTAGAAGTCTGATCCAGAAAATATCAGACTTTTGAGTGGGAATTGTACTTGGGAAAGGTAGACAAAGCAAAGCTCAGACAGGGTCACTGATCCATTTTGGAGCAGTTCTTGCTAATCTTGCTCTCAGAAACACTTTGCAGCCTTGTTTCTTTAATATATGAGGCTTTTACATCAGTGGCTGGAATACTCTGGGGGAGTGCTCGCAGCATATAGTAGCATTTTTGCTGATACAAACCAGCTAAGATGGCTTTTGTCCATGTTAGTTTTGGTCCCTTTAATAATCTCTTCTCATAGATACACAAAACTTGTGGGTTGAAGGTCTGAGCTTTAAACTAATATTTACTTACTTAAATCAAATCATGGATATACTGTAGCAATAACTTATTTTAAGATGCTAAACTTCCAAAAACTGAGAGCATCAGTTCTGGACTTAAGATTTAAGTATGTTGGGTCTTTTAATGAAAAAGAGACCCTCTGATGCCCAGTCATATAACCTATGACTCCTTTTCATGTGAAAAATAGATGGGACCACCCATCTTTCTGGCAGTGATTTTACTCCAGAGCCCACATAAGGCTAACTGTATAAGAGGAGTGAGTAGAAGATTTAGCAGGACTCGCACTGGTTGAAATCCTATGTGCCATGCTTTTGCCAGATAGATCACCAGAGACTGCATTCTGGATAAAGCAGCAGCTATTTCCCCATGATTTCCTTTTGTGTAGGACACACTCTGAATAGAGAGGAAGGAAACAGATTCCTCAGTATCCTGCAGATGCATGCAATGAGATGATACATTACACTGGGGTTAAAGGCAAAGTTCCTTTCTCACATGTGCACTCAGATGTACATGCACTCATACACACTGCAGATCCTGCAAGACTTAAAATGGGATATTCTGGTAGTCATTACACATGGCTTAACTAACACCTGACTCTCAGAGGATGCAGTCTGAAAGTTTCCTCTCATCCTGTATTTTATGTCTTCCCTTAACAGAGAACTTAGCATAGAATTCAAAAGCAGCAAAAGCAAACATGGAAGTTTAATAGGAACTCTAATATAGACACCAGCCACACAATTCAGGCTGAAAGTGGCCAAGGGAAAAAAACCCACATTTTCATCCGAGCTGCATCTGATGTGGGTGCTCTGCAAGGGAAGGATTGACACTCTTTATTGTCCTCTGTTGACTAAAGTACACTAGACAGTGACTGTTCTGATGTGCAGAACCTAGCTCTGAATACAGGAGATGATGTGTAAATATAACCAGGACTAGTTTTGTACCACAAAATTTCAGGCATCCAAAGTAAAATATACTCCACACAAGCAGATCTTAGTATGTCATCCTGGAGTACCCTATCACATAAATAGCCATGAATATGTCATTCTAACTTTATTAGTCAGATAGACTATGGATTCCAACAGGTCTGGGTATGCCAGTTTCAGGATGCCTAGCCTGTTTCTGCCTATTTTCTTTTTCTACCTGAAAAATCCAATACATTACCATTTTCTTCTCCTCTGACTTATCTCAAAAAGAAAACATGAGAGATTATAAAAATCTAGCTCATTAGTAGTGAAGAAAAGAAGCTTGTATCAACTCAGGCTAATGGAGGCAATAAATCTGACTATAACATTCATATTCTCATTGCACACAAAATAGAGAGATGCAAGGTGTCATCTATATAGCCTGCTTCATTGGTACAAAGAAAGTCAAGACCTTTCCAACATGCTGAGTTGTGTCATTTAACTGCTAGCTCCTGGGGGGAACCAAGCAACCTGCAGGTGGGGCTGGATCAACTGGGATTTTCATCCCTGTTCCTAGACAAAGAGGTGAAAACGGAGATTACAGTGAGGGGACGCAGAGGTTGCAAGACCAGTTTAAAACAGCCATTTAGGAAATAAGCTACGCTGCTTCAATCAGTCTCCAGCACAGCTTTAATAGAAGTAACTACAAAGACTGTCATCTGTGTCAGTTTAATATGTCATTTAGCTTTCCTGTCAAGGAAGGCTGAAATGCAAAACAGGGATGTTGAGCTTGTTATAAGATACAGTGACACCAATATTTCTCATATGACATGATTTTTAAAGTTCTGTAACAGCCTTTGGAATGGTGTAAAAGGCAATGAGGGTAATTTAATATGAAAAGAACATGAAAAGCAATGCATACGCACTAAGATTATAGAAGGGGGTAAGCCACAAAATCAGCTAAAAGAGAAAACTTCCTCTTTAATTCTGAACTTAAACCTAACAGTGCACATACATTATTACATTGATTTTTGTAGCTGTTCCTAATTTTCCAACCAAAATTTTAATTCTCTTTTCAAGAGTGAGTTTATGTTCTTTTTCAAATTGATGCCATCTGAAGTGTGAGTTCAGGCAGCTCTAGCAAACACAAGATACATTTTTCAGTATCAATACTGACAAAGAATATAGCCAGGGCCCTTTCTGTAGTCATGTGCCCAACTGGTGCAGTTTATTTGTCTCCATACTGCTCTATGCTTTTAGTCTCCAAACAGGTCTGGATATATTCAAATGGCTGCTGGGAATTACCCATGGCCCATATCCACCACCAGCTCTCTGGGAATTGCTTGTTGCCTTGACCAGAGCCTAGACACAGACTACTCTGGTAGTTCAAATACAGATAGTCAAATTGTCCAAGTGACTCCCTGACAGTGTTTAACTACAACAGGCTGTGTCCGCAGAATTCTCAAATCCACAAGCAGTATTACTTTCCTGAAACTTTCTGAAGTCATCAGTATCAAGCAAAAGCTCAGGAAACCCAGGAGTATGTTTATTTTCTACCAATCTCCCAGGATCATTTTGGAGATAGGCAGATGCATCTCTTGATGGTTATTATTCTCTGACTTTCTTCCAGGTAGCTGTAAGTGGAGGCACCAATGAACACTTCGGGAATCTCTCTTTGTCAGAACATGTCTCTAGCTTTTAAACACTATAGTATTCAAACAGCGATGTTTTTTCAAAGACTATTTTTCACAGAAAGAGTACTCATCATCATAAGCTTGAGTGGAAATTGACAATACCTAAAAATCCGTATGAATCAGAGAAAACTGACTGTTGAAGTCTTCTCAAGTACTAACCAAACAACATGAAGATGAAACCTCCCTGGTTTTAGAAATAAGATTCATTATGTAGTCACAACAGAATTAGGAGACATTTCCCTTGATTAATATTTATGTATATGAGGAGTAGTATCATTCCAGTCAAGCTGTCTATGTCAATGGATTTGAGCTTATTTTCAGTCACCTTGGAAATAATAAGCTTATGAGAGCTGCATGGCATGCAAATTAGCAACAGTAACATAAATGTCTTTTTTGTCAAGCTGAGGCAGATGGCTCAGTAAAGATAACATGAAAATGGGCTTGCATTTTGTGTCAACATGGTCTGCATATTGCTCCAAAGGCATATATGGAGAAGGAGCAAAAAACTTGAGTGCTCCCTAGAAATAAATTCAGACCTCTCAATTCATAATCTAACTATCACAGACTGATATTATCACACCAGTGCCTATTCTTGAAAGTTTCCAGGTCCTACTGGCTCAGAAATGGTTGGCATTAGGTATTCTTAGCTGCTTCTTTTTAAAAGCTGGGCTGAAATAAAAAGATAAAGAAACGAAGAAAACCAAGAAAGAAATTAACTGAATATTTTTTACTCAGGGGAGGTTTTGCCTGAGTTTTGGGAATGTGGTTTCATTTAGTTTGAAAGAATTTTCAGCCAAATCTAATGAGAAGAGAGTTACATTGTTGGCATTTGCACAGGAATTTTGCATAGTATTTAGCCATCAGACAACTGTTTTTTCATCTGGTTTACATTTGGGATTTGAGGAGGGACACATACAGCTTCTGCTGGTAGTGTTATATATTGTAAAATCCATATTCAGAAGCAACTTTCATCATCTTGTTTTGAGTAGTTTCTAGTATACATTGTTATCTAGACAGAAACTTCAAGCTGAGGAACATTTGAAGGCTATTTCACCTATGTACTGAATATAATGAACCAGCTCTAGCAGCAGACAGAAAGACATGAGGTACTGTGAGCCCCTTAGAAACATATACTACTTTATTTTGCTGCCCTGAAATGTCCCGGAGTTCTGTGACACTGAAGAGCTTGCAGTATCAAACAAAGCTTTTGGGGTGACTTAAGAGGTAAAAAGCTGCTGCTCAATGAAATCCCCTCAGTATTTTTCAACCAGGAATAATTTTTGCACCTGCTTTGTAAACTCCCCAATGTCTTGAAGAAAATTCTGCAACTTGTATTTAACTGAGAAACCAAAATGTTTTGCCTGACAAATTCACATTGTCTTCCTACACTTCATAACCATCCTGAAGTAGTAAAAGAACACACATACCAAGCCTGTCTTCACCTGTACCTGGTAGGGGTGAAGAGATAAAAACCACACATATTTCACATATTTTGATATGGCAATTTAGGTTTGTGTTGCAATATATACATAAAAGTAAATGGTCAAGCCTAGCTATCACATACCTTTTGAACTTAATCTGGTTGTTAAATGACCTTTGTCAACTGTTGCAAAGTTGTGTGAAACACGCTGAACTGCCCAAATTGAGATGTCTCCCTTTTCTGTGTGTATGAGGAAGACCACCCACCAGAGGGTGCCAGGAACACACGTGAGTGTCCTCAGCGAGTCCTGTGTGGACATGGAGGCTCACCAGCAGGGCTGCAACCAGCCTCTCCTTAGTGTACAGTCCTTCAGGGTCAGGAAGCCAACTCTTGAGACAAATAAACAGTATAAAACAATTACAAATTAGAAGAACAAAAAAGGCATCGAATTCAAAAACAATGCCCTAAAATAGGGCAAGCAGAACTGGACAAACATAACTGAGCTTCTGCATATAACTTATTTCTATGATACATTAATGTGACATAAAAGATTATTTTAAACCATTCAATTTGTAGTTTGACTTTGTTGGACCCTTGAATATTTTAAGTTAATGCAATAGTTGTTTTTTCTTGGTTTTTTGGGGTTTTTTTTTTTTGTTTATTATTATATTCTTATCATTAATTCTACTTGAGTTCCAGGGCCTGATATATATTTTTTTTTCAGTTCCTCTAGCATAAAACTTAAACAGGTTCATTCAATTTAACAGAGCTGCAACTGATGTATCCCAGAATGAGACTGGATTTGGGACCTGACTGCCAAATCTGGACACTGAAGATTGCTGACTATTGTTTTCTCTAATAAAAAAGTCAAAGTGAACAGATTAGGCATTAAGAGCAAGAAGTAAAACTAAGCGTGAAATACTAAGTATGGCTGGTCTTAAGCTTTTTAAATCAAGCCCTCCCCAGTGCACTTTATCCTTTTCTGTGAAGTGGGTGAAATATTTTAACAGGATTTCTGTCTCCTTTTCTCTTTCAAGCTTTCTGCCAATGTCTGAGGAAAGATACTTCCTTTTAGCCTATGAAGAGAAACTGAATATCTCCACAGTCAGAGCAAAGACAGTGTTTTCGCCATCAGCAGGTATATACACTAGCTTGCCAATAAGAGATTGAGTGCATGAAAACTCCACAGCTTTATGAGTTATGAGGCAACCTTAGGCAGCCTCCTTCACTGCAGGATCCTTCTGTCCTGAACTCCCAGACTAAGATGCTGATACTTTACTTACCAAGAAATACAAGTATTAAGAAAACATTTATCCAAAGAGTCTGGACAATTCAAATGCATCACCCAAATTGTGGTCTTCCTTCAGATTTCACAGGATGAATAAAAGAAGGAAGCATGCAATTGCAAACATTCCTTATTTTAGCTCATCCACCAATATATTGGATACACACACGCTTACTGATTCAGCTGTGTTGAGCAAAGACGTTATTGTTACTAGCCCAATGTCATCTGCACAGTATCACCAAAAATCACCAAGCCTGCAAATCTGCCAATCAAAGATCAAGTTTGATGAGACTCTGCTGTACTTCAGACTGAATAAGCCAGCTGGCAGAGATACTGCATTGAAATAGCTTCAGCAGTTCTTGCTTATTTTGACTGGAAAAAGCTAGGGAACACTTGTAAGACTTATTTTTTTCAAACAGCAGTAGGAGGAGTTGGAGTCCTGATGAGCAGTTTAAGGTGGTCTAATAGACCAACTTCCAAGTTGAACCTAGAAAACTACATGAGTTTTGAGAGACAGAACTTGCAAAGTCCATTGGACAAATGCAGTCTTACTCTGGAGGATAGAAAAAAAGAAAAAGAAAAAACAAGTCAATTTTCACAAGAAATAAATCCAGCGTTTATTAGTTCTACATTTAATGCTGGGAAAAATAAATTAGTCTTTATTATTATGCTGAAGCTTCAGAGTTCAGATTAGATGATTGCTTTTTGTGCCCTTTCTTGAACTCCTAGTACAGATCAAAGAGTCAGGTTTCCCCCGGTCAAAAAGGAGTTTGCAGGGATCTAACAAAACTGAAGTCACTTGGCCACTATGTATCAGTTCAAATTGCCAAGAAAAGTAAGTATATTTCAGTTAAAAAGAATAATTCCAATGTTTGGATTAAACAAGGAGTAGACTTTCTCAAGTTTGAGGAAAAAAGTCTAAAACAATTAGTCGTTACCCTGAATCCTGAAATGTTCAGTTTGTTTTCATGGATCTGCAGTGTGCTCATGTGATTAAAGGAAAACACACCCACTTCTCCCCCTCAAAAAAAACAACCAAACAACCAAACAAACAAAAAAAACCACAAAACTAAAAACCAAATATCACCCCAATTCCAAAAAAAACCCAAACACCAATTAAAAAAAAAAGAAAAAAGATAAATTTTATATATCAAGTTAATATTATTTTTGTGCCTACATAACCCAATCTGGAAGTATTTGAGAGGAGTAGGACAAATTCCATATCTAAAAATGCCTAGCAGGAACATAATATGAATTTCTGGGATTTATGATGTTATTTCTTATTTGAGCATTTGTGTATACTTCATCCTGCATATAACATTACCCAGATAATCTAAAATTATTGTCATAGGTTACTCTATCCCGATACATGTTCCAAATAACAGTAGGACAACTTTGGCAATAAAAATTAAGCACTTTAACTACCACGGGTTTTAATTATCCCCACTCAGCCTTGTACTTTAATGCCATTTCATACAGGATTTATCTTTCCTTTTTTTTTTTTTTTTTGGTGTATTATATCATAACTTTGGCACATGGAACAAACTCTATCAAAACTTTTCTTCAGCCTTAGAATGCTATGCTTTCCCACTTGCTAAGCATTTCCACAAAGAAAATGAACAAAAGCTTAGACTTAATGGAGGTGGAATCTGAACAATTCCAGGACTTGGCTTTCAGGAAATACTCTAATGCATTGTAGGAATACCCTTCAAACACTGTGGGAATGACTTCAACTCGTTGAGGACATGGCATGTTTCGATCAGTAGATGGCAAGAATACCTAAGTCAAAATCTGAGTTCCCTGACCCTGCTGTCTTATAACCTCATCAATTTGTTTCTATGTACATGTGATCATATACACATAAGCTAACAAAAATGTTGGCCTCATCTTTAGACCAACCACACAATTCAAAATGGGGCTGTGAGAGGAGTAGATCAGTTAGAGAATTGGGAGTAAGGATCTTGATTCAGTTCCCACCCAGTGGAGCACATTTTCCATGTGATGTTGAGCCTGAGGGATCAGGAAAGTTTTCACCACTCTGAGCAGGAACATTAGCTGATGTTATGAGTTAAGCCTACAACTTGCTGTAATTAAAATACACTCCAAACTTCCCTTGCCTTGGCCACAGCTCCCAGTCCCTTGTCTCACGTTGATCCTTAGTGCTTCTCACCCCACAGTGAGCTGTTGCAGGCAGCAACACAGTAAAATAAATACTGCCCTTTCTTTTAGCGTAGGAGGGGTTCCTGCAGGGCCAGAGAAGTGTGGGTGCCTGCAAAAGGAGACTGGGGGACAGGAGACAGGCGAAAGTTGGCAGGACCAGATTGCTCATAAATTAACATGTGGGTTGGCATAGCTGTCTTCTGACGGAACCCAGAGGCACAGAAGAAGAGCAACAGAGTTATGAATGTAGCATTTATTTTTCTACAGCCAGTATGGAACAAATAGAGGTTTTGTCCCTTGTAAATCCTATGACTTCTATCATAAAACCTGTAGAAGATCTCAGCCTATTTGTCTGAAAGAGCTGTGCTTCTAAGTCTTGGGACTTTGGAGCATGGAATTGACTTCATCTCTGATCCTAAATCAGAGTTCTGTAGCTCCCTCTACCCCTGATCTCAGGAGGTAGTTTTTAATTTCAAGATTCTTTCAGTGTTTCAAATAAACACATATAACAGCAAATTATTGAGTCTTTAAGAGCTGAGGAAATGCAGTTCACACAACTTCAAAATTATGGTTGAGCTGAAGTTTAATTGAAGCTCCATGAACTTTTCCAGAATCAGTTCAAAGAGGATTTGTGAACATTTTTGAATCAGACCTAATCTGAATATTTTTGCAAGTAGTGAAATTACAATTGGATCTAGATACTAGGTCATCATACTATTCCTAAGTGAAAACTTAATGTAAAAGGGACTTTACTGAGTCAGTGAGTTCCTCAACAGAGTGTTAATGATCTATGTAAGTTATATTTGACAGAGATGGAAATCAAATTGAGACCAAAATAGAGCATATGTGAGTGAAAATTGGATTTATCTCTTTTTTTTTTATGCTAAAATTCAGAATTCCTAGTGATCAAAAGCTTTCTGAATTTGATTATTAAATAGGAGCTCAAGTCCTTTGTGGAAATTCTTTTAATTAAAAATGAGAAGGATACAGGCTGAGCACTATCTCAGAGTGGTCTAGGAAAATGTGATAGTTAGAAGTTTCTCTTGCACAGTACTTAGCAAACTTTTGAGAGACTGATCTTCAGAGCTGTTGAAGATGAATCAAAGAGACTTTGAAGTGAGAAGTATATTAAGGAATCTATACTGAGATCAGTACCTGAAACAATCTAAATGATGCTGTAACATCTTTCTTACCTGACTCTGTACTCTCTGAGTTCCCTCTCTCCTTTATGGAATAGAAGCTGAATTTTTAGATAAACCTGATTTTAAAGGCTTGTGAAATATTGCAACATTAAAATTCTTAGCAAGCTGATGAGGAACTACGATAGATCTCACACTTTAGAAGAAAAAAGTTGAGAAGAAAAGAAAGGAACCATGCTAAATTCCATGAGACGATTTTGACCATAGCCAGAGAAAATCCTGTATGAGGTCAGAAATTTGATATGACAGTAATAGCTGGATGCACAGAGGTTCAGCGGTCAGAGTGCTGGCTATTGCAATTCTCACACTCAGGCTTCACGCTCTCACTTGAAACAGAGAGGGACTTCTTATCCCCTAGTTCAGGGATGTGGGGTTTTTGCTGGATGGATAGACACTAGAAAAAATAATTTTTGAAGTACTTTTTTTTCTTCCCTCTATCTCCTCTCTCCCCCCTGAAACAGCCCCAGGAAATGCTTTTGTCTGCATTTTAGCCATTTTTGCATAGTTGTGCAGAGAATAATAGTGTCAAGAAGATGTTTCAAGCATCCCTGCCTAAACTAAATATTTTCTTAACTTTAATATACTTGCCAAGTCGTTTTCATTCTGATTTTCAACCCTATGTCCTTTACGAGACCTCTCAGCTTGGACTCTAGTCTCAATTTATCATACTTTATCTTTTTGTTTCCTATTGACCTTCCAAGATGCATTCATAGCAAATGATAAGAGACTAAATGGCTCCTTCTCAAAACATTGTTCAGTGAGGAATATAAATGATAGTAAATATTTACTTATGGCAAACCAGCAAACTGAGAACCTCTGGCTTGCTCACAGAAACCTGTTATATCTTATTATTATAAGATTATTATATTATTATTATAATAATTTATTCTTTTTTTTTTTTTTGCAAATATTTTAGAGGAATGTGTGTAATTATCAGCATTTGATTCTAATTGGTGAAAAATTATTAAATGCCATAAGACTCAAGAATTTAAAAAAACACATGTACTGCATTTTGGACCAAAAAGAACAAAACACATAAATTCTATCATTACTGATACAATATATTGTTCCTAGAGACACCCAATGAAGAGTGTACTATATAGGCTGACATTTGATAATTATTTGATTTGACTGGTGCACCCCACCTCGAGTACTATGTGTGGTTTTATGCTCTTCAATATAAGGACATCACACTATTAAAGTGTGCCCAGAGGAGGGCAACTAAGATGGTGAAGGGACTCAATGGCAAGACTTAAGAGTAGTGCCTGAAGTCATTTCGTCTGCTCAACTTGCTAAAGACAAGGCTGAGAGGTGCCTTTTTTGTGGTCTACAACCTCCTCAAGGGGGACAGTGGAAGGGGTGATGCTGATCTCCTCTGATTACCAATGACAGAACATGAGGAGAAGGAATGAAGCTGCATCAGGGGAAGTTCAGATTTGACATTAAGAAAAGATTCTTTACTGAGAGAGTGATTGGTCACTGGAACAGAATCTCCAGGGAAGTGGTCACAGCGCTGGGCATTTCACAGTTCCAGGAGCATCTGGTTTATTTTCAGGTAGGAGGAGACAACTGGACTCAATGGTCTTTATCAGTCCTTTCCAAATTGAGATATTCCATTACTCTAATGAACACCTTAATTTAGTACCTCAGTTTTATACAAGCATTTTTTTATCCTTAACTTTCCTCTGATTATTTATAAATTAGGTAATTACCTTCTTTCTTAGAAGAAAATACCTTCTGTTTGCAGAAGATCTCCTCAGAGCAATTGTACTATTAGGAAATAGAAAAGCCTCAGGTCTTGAAAAATAATCCACAAATGGTGCTGTCCATAAAAAATACATACTGCGCAGTTACAGCTTGCTTTCTAATTCCGCTAAGACACAAATGTTGAAAAAAAGAAGCTGTAAGAGTGATACATAACAGCCCATTTGTGCATTCTGATTTGCCTTTTTCCATTATGAAAAAATAAGAAGAAATCTGCTAACAGAGCAATCCAACAGAAATAGCTGCAAATATTTTCATTGAACTCTTCAGCAAAAATGATTTATGGAATTCACTACAACTCAGTGTATTGGCTTTTGTCTTAGGCATCTATTTTAAGAGACTGTTTGCTATATATTCAAATGGTAGTTCAATACCATTTAAAATTTTTTTTGCAAAAGGAAAGCAACTAATCCTCATGCTTCAGAAGATAACTTGAAGTCAGTGACTTGAGTCAAGAAAATCTTCTCATCAAGGCACTCTACAGCACTACCCCTTCCAGCCAATGATAGAAAAAGTGCCTTGATGTTGAATCAAGCCTTCTCAATTTAGGGGCTGAATGGCAAACAAGATCCTGGGAACCTTTTCTCAGAAGCATGCAGACTTCGCCTCCTCAGTTTGTATAAGCAGTCAATTCACCTAGAACTTGCCTGGATAAAGGAATTAAGAAGTGCAGTGCATACAGGTGCAATTTTGTCTTAAATACAAAAGTGTGAAAGAACCATGCCACTGCAAAATATGGTTTAGCAGCAAAGGAAATGCCACAATTCTCATGACCTCTGGTGCTATTTGAACAGATCTTTACAACTATGATTTGAAACTGGTCCCCTTTGAATTGAACAAATCAAAGCATGAACAAATTGTGTCAGTAGTTCAGTCAATGTAAAACACAGAAAACATTTTTTTACTACTTTCCATTTGGACTATACTGAATTTATACACCTTTGGAACATCAATTCAGTTAGTTTAACATTCAGTTAATGAACTTTTGTGACATCAGATCAGTTAACCTTGCAATTTACTACTATGCTGCTGGATTACAGTAGTGCTATCCTAAACACACCCTGCTCCTCTTCCAAGGTGAAGCTGAGTGAACTAAGTAACAAGTTTTTCCTGCTGTTGTAACTGAAGGCAATCTGCCACCAGTAAAGGTTTCCCCTGCTCTATTGGAGATTGGTATTACAAAATAGTCAAAACTAGCTTTGCACTTGTTTCAAGAATCCCATTCTCTCTGCTAGGTTAGCTGGTTTAGTTGGGATTCCTTTCAGTAACTGGACACATTCTCACGATTCCTTTTCCCTTAGGAGACATAGTAATCTGGTAAATAATCTTGTGTCCTATCCTGTAGTTTTTGGGAATATCTGTCTCCCTTTTTTACTGAACTTGTGAGTCTCAATAATTGAATTACCAAGGTCTCTTCAAAGAAATAATATGTTTGCATTTCCCCCTTAGGTACTTTCCCCAACTGCCTAAGGACAGCATTTTCTGAATAGGTACAGGAGGATTTCCTACTTACAGTAATGAAATGTAGTTGTCTTTCCTTCCATTATACTTCTTTCTGATTCAACTTTGTATCCAGTTTCCAGACTGCAATCTATCAATGATAAGAGGAAAACTAGCTGATCAATCACTCTTGTAAGTGAAGGTAATCCTGATGGTTCATGTTCTGTTTCAATTAAGTCCAGAGACATGAACTTGTAGAATAAAAAAATAGTTATTACACTCCACCTCTGTGATGTTGAAGACAATATTATCAAACCCAGCCAGTCTCCAGAGTCCAAGGTGTATGCAGCTTTACAGTTTATTTTTCTCTTTAATTTGGAGGACTGGCTGAACTGATTGTTGAGGAGAGTACATGCATGGCTAACTTTAGGACAAGATTAAGAGTGGCTAAGTGAGGTTACTAAAAGCCTCTCTTCCTTCACTGGTTATAAGGTCAACTTGAGAGCATTAATATTCACTAAACTTAGGTTGTCTTTTATCAGCAAATTCCTAGGTTTTTTTTTTTTTTTTTTTTTTTTTGTTAGAAATGCTACTCCTGTAACAGCTTCAATTCATTTTCCTTGGATTTTTTTTTCAATCAATCCATTTTTCATTGGATTTGTCAATCTCCTTATCTCTGAGCATTAAGTGGCCACCCACTTTCTCTTATGACTAAATTTCAGTTCTAGAAATTGCCCTTCTTTCCATGTTAACCCACTGTTTGCATTACATATGAGCTTGTCCATTACATGAAAAAGCCATGGAAATGGTGAGAAAAATTGAAGACTTAGTGACTGGGACTGAAGACTCAGGGGTGGCAGCAACAGAACAAGGGGTAACAGGTCCAAACTTCAACAGTTAGATGTAAGGTTAGATATAAGTGACTGTCCCAAGAGCGGACGCCTGCAGCGCCTGATCGGGGGGAGACCCGGCGTCCAGGAGCCTCTACGTGGAGCAGCAACAGCCATCGAGATAGCCTCTGGTCCTCGATAGGGTTTGCCCCAGGAGCCGGCAGCTCAGGGGACGTGAGGAGCTGACTCAGAGGGGGCCACGCCAGCAGGAGCCGCGGTAGGCCTGTGTGGTTAAAAACCTGCCCTAGAGAGCTCGGCAAATAGGGTGGGCAAACAGGGCGGGTTCTAAGCAGTTTGCGCGGCAGTTCGCGCGGGGAGGCGAGTGGGATGGTGAGCACTTGGCGTATGAGCAGGGTCCGGCCTGGGAACTATGCTCTGGCTGCCCCTGCGGTGGCCAGTGTAGGCAGCCAGGCAGAGCCGATGAGAGGGGAGGCTGCGGTGCAGAGCTCAGAGTGTAGAGAGCGCCTGCACTGCTCTGCTGAGAGGAAGGTGTGCGATGTGCAGGGCTGCACTCTGTGCTCCCTGGTGGAGGTTCTCCTACAGCAGGGGCTGAGCTGCGGGACACTGTCACTGGGCTGAAAGGTGTGAGAGAAACTGCAGGGAAACAGCACTGCTTGCCCCAGGACCTGACTGTGCAGGGGCCTCAAACACCCTCCTGTCGTTCATGCAGGTAAAGAGGCTGCTAACCCAGGAAGCTGGGAAACAGTGACGGAAAAAAAAAAAAAAAAAAAAAAAACGGAAGAATAGGACAATTAAAAAAAAAGGGCTTCCGCCAAAAACTGTTGTTACTACACAGAATAACTTTGCTGTCCTGCAAGGGACTGATGAGGAACCACACTTCCACTAGGAACTGCACCAGGAACAACCGGCACTGGTAAAGAAGATTGCTACTGGTTCTGCCAGGAAAAAGCAGCGGGCCCTAGTAGTAGGGGACTCTACTCTGAAAGTAACGGAGGCACCCGTCTATCTGCCTGACACAGGCTCCTCCCAGGTGTTGCCTGCCAGGGGCTCAGATCAGGGATGTTGCAGAGAGGCTGCCTGCTCAAATTGGTCCCACTGACTATTACCCACTTCTAGTGATCCACATGGGTGCTACTGATATAGATAGCAGTAGCCCAGGGAACATAAAGGACTACAGAGCCCTGGAAGAGGTGGTTAGGGGCTCTGGAGCTCAGATTGCCTTTTCATCAATTCTCCAGGATACAGGGAGGACCTTAAAAAAGCTAGGAGGATTGGCCAGGTTATTAAATGGTTAGAAGGGTTGTGCCATAGTCAGAGCTTTGGGTACCTTGAACATGGGACTCAATTTAATAGGCCAGGTCTACCGGGGTCTGGTGGAGCTGGTCTGACAAAGAAAGGGAAGAGTGGCTTTGGTAGGAGGCTTGCCAAACTGGTCAAGGATGCTTTAAACTGATGTGTTGAGGGAGGGGGACATCATTCCTTTCCAACACAGACATTCAGTTGCCAGCACCTATAGTAAACATTCAGAGCAATGTAGAGATATTCCAGCTGCTCCAGCTAATGAGCTGGCTTCATTTGGAGCTTGGCTCAGATGCCTCTATACAAATGCCAGTAGGGTGGGGAACAAACAAGAGGAATTAGAGATGTGTGCATGTGTACAAGGGTATGATGTAATAGGCATCACAGAAACATGGTGGGATGGCTGCTATGGCTGGTGTGCTGGAATGGAAGGTTACAGGCTCTTTAGGAAAGACAGGCCAAGTAGTTGGGGAGGGGGAGTTGCTGTTTATGTTAGGGATAAGCTGGAACTCTGTCTGGGGACAGGTGAGCAGTCAACAGAGAGTTTGTGGGTCAGGGTTAAAGGGAGAACAGCGATAGGAGACATTATTGTGGGAATCTTGTTATAGACCACTTGACCAAGAGGACTCAGTGCATGAAGAGCTCTACAGACAGATAGGAACAGCCTCACGCTCGCAGGCCCTTGTTCTCATGGGGGACTTCAATCACCTTGATATCTGTTAGAGGGACTGTACAGCACAGCACAAGCAATCCAGGAGGCTCCTCTATTGTGTTGAAGACAACTTCCTTTTGCAAGTAATAGAGAAGCTGACAAGAAGAGGTGCTGTGCTTGTCCTCGGTCTCACCAACAGGGAAGGGCTGGCTGGAAATGTGACTCTCCAGGGCAGCCTTGCCTGTAGTGATCATGAGATCACAGATTGGGCAGAGAAGGATTCCAAGCAGCCCTGTGGAGAAGGAATCAGGCTGTAGGTTGATGAGAAAATGAACATGAGCTGGTAGTGTGCACTTGCAGCCCAGAAAGACAGCTGTGTCCTGGGCTGCACCAAAAGGAACATGACCAGCAGGTCGAGGGAGGGGATCCTGCTCCTCTACTCTGCTCGCTTGAGATCTCACTTGGAGTATTGTGTGCTGTTCTGGTGTCCTCAACAACAAAAGGACATGGAATTGGTTGAACAAGTCCAGAGGAGGGCCACAAGGATTATAAGGGGACTGGAGTACCTCTATGAAGATAGGCTGAGAAAGTTGGGGCTGCTCAGCCTGGAGAAGAGAAGGCTGCGTGGAGACCTCATGGCAGCTTTCCAGTATCTGAAGGGGGCTGTAGTGGTGCTGGGGATGGACTACTCATTAGGGACTGCAGTGACTGAACAAGGGATAACGGGTTCAGACTTAAACAGAGGAAGTTTAAATTAGATATAATGAAGAAATTCTTTACTGTAAGGGTGGTGAGGCACTGCAATGAGTTGCCCTGGGAAGCTGTGAATGCTCCATCACTGGTGGAGTTCAAGGCCAAGTTGGACATAGCCTTGTGTGGCATGTTTTAGTGTGAGGTGTCCCTGCCTATGGCAGGGGGGTTGGAACTAGATGATCTTGAGGTCTTTTCCAACCCTAACTATTCTAAGATTCTATATTGAAGACTAAGAAACAAATTAAAATTGAAAGACTGACTAGAATAAACTGAATTTAAAAAAAAAATCACAATATTAGAGTTTCTCATAACTAAATAGAACTTCTTCAGTTCTAAATCAAGTTTTTATTTCCAAACAACTTCAGTTTTCCGAATCAAAAAATAATTTTTGGATATAGGTGATCATTGTGAAAAGTGTTGAATAGGAATCTTTTCTGTTCAAGACATATGGGCCATAAAATCAGGATTTTATTGTAAAAGTTGTGGACTTCCTGCTGTTCAATTTTACTGTACAAAGCAATTTTTGAACTCAGATGAAATAATGGGGTTCTGTATTTTTTTGCCATTGAAAAACGTCATGTAAAATTTCTCAGGTGATAGGTAAAGTAGTTGGAACTGTCAGGTTGTGAAATGAGATAAGGCAAACTCTTTCTTTCACTTTATGCCATTAATTAAATTTCAAGAGGCTGAAATATTTTCTTAGTTATGTCTCTGTTTCTTTCCTTAGTAAAAGATCACAAAGAAACACCATTTCAGTAGCTTATCTCTTCTAATGTGGAAGCTTGAAACTAAAGATATTGAATATGGGGAAAAAAACCTCAGTGCCTGCTATAAAGAATGACATAGAAACAGAATGGTTTTGGTTGGATGGTTCCTTAAAGATCATGTGATTCCAACACACTTGCCGTGGACAGGAACACCTTCCCTAGGTTAGGTTGTTCAAATCTGGCCTTGAACACTTCGAGGGATTGGGCAGCCACAACTTCTCTGGGCAACCTGTGCCAGTGTCTCACCACCCTCACAGGAAAGAACTTCCTAGTATCCAATCTAAAACTACCTTATTTCAACTTAAAGCCATTCCCCCTTTTCCTATCACTCTATGCCCTTGCAGATATCCCTCCTTATCTTATTTGTAGGCCCCTTTTAGGTACTGGAAGGCTTCTGTAATGTTTCCTCTGAACCGACTCTCAGGTGAATAATCCCAGTTCTCTCTGTCTTCATAGGTGAGGTGCTCCAGCCCTCTGATCAACTTTGTTGCCTCCCCTCTGGACATGCTCCAACAGGTCCTTGTCCTGATGTTGGAGGCCCCAGAGCTGGACGCAGTACTTCAGGCGTCGTCTCAGAGCAGAGTGAAGGGAGATAATCCCTTCCTTTCACTTGCTGGCCATGTTCCTTTTAATGCAGCCTAGTGCACATCTGGATTTTTGGGCTAAAGAATACATTGCTGGTTTGTGTTGAGCTTCTCATTGACCAAGACCCCCAAGTCCTTCTCTTCAGGGCTGCTCTCAATCCTTTCTATGCCCAGCCTATCTTTGTGCTTTGAATTGCCTCAGCCGAGGTGCAGAAGCTTGCACCTGGCCTAATTGAACTTAATGAGGTTTGCATGGGCTTCTCAAACGTGTCAAGGTCCCTCTGAATATACTTTTAGGTATGAGTCCCAGAGCAGAGATGTTTGTATTGTATGTGTCAATGTACGATTGGAAAATATCTATGGAGAAGTGAACCGTCAGCAGTAATCTGTAGAAACTTTTCAGACTCTGCAGTTTGAAGTACCACAAAGGAAACTTGAATGCTGTGTAACCTTTCTGTTTTCCTAAGTATTGAACATTTTGCAAAAGGATGACTGCTCTTAAAGAAAAAGGATTAGAAAACCAGTGCTGTTACAAAAATCTATACGATATTCTTGTGAAAGTTCACCTCATTATGGAATATGGCAGATAATTCTTCAGTGAAAAAAGCACGGTTGTGGAGACTATGAAGGTTATAACTCATTCTGTAGTGCAAAGGCATGGTTTTCTCTGGAGTGTTTCTGACTGTTAGGAGAACATCTGATTTGCTGTGAATACACATGAAATTGAAGTGAAAAGTACATATTAAATAAAGAATATAAAATATAAACTATATAAAAATAAAGGAAATGCAACATTTATTAATTTTTATTTTACCTGCAAGGATAAAAGGAGAACTCTAAAGAGACTTCATGAAAATGCAGAAAATAAATCGAACAGCATAATTTCATCAGTTTTCCAGAAATGGATTTTTCAGTGTTCTCATTTTTCAACACCTCTGCAAAAATTCATAAGGATAAAACCCACTGTTGGATTTACACAGTGAATAATACCTTTTTATTGCTTTGTTTTCCTTCTTCAGCTTACAGCTAGTGTCCTAGTCCTCTCTCCTGTGGTCATTTCACTCACAAGAGACTCCCTGACATCTATGAAGTTCAACACACTGAATGAATAACAGGAGCTGTTATGGACTGTTCCCCAATCACGCTGCTCCAAGAGTGAGGCAGGAAG
>JASSUY010034800.1:105706-124509 GCA_032466535.1 Forpus xanthops
CACCTGGGTTGGAGCAATTCCAGGCACAGCTACAAGCTGGGCAGTGAAGAGATTCAGAGCAGCCCTGAGGAGAAGGACTTGGGGGTCTTGGTTGATGAGAAAATGAACATGAGCCCGCTGCAGTGTGCTCTCACAGCCCAGAAAGCCAACCGTACCCTGCATTGCATCAAAAGGAGTGTGACCAGCAGAATGAGGGAGGTGATCCTGCCCAACTACTCTGCTCTCGTGAGGCCTCACTTGGTCTATAGTGTGCAGTTGTGGTGTCTTCAACATAAAAAGGACATGGAACTGTTGGAACAAGTCCAAAGGAGGACCATAAGGATGACCAGGGGGCTAGAGCACCTCCTCTATGAAGATAGGATGAGAGAGTTGGGGCTGTTCAGCCTGGAGAAGGCTGAATGGAGACCTCATAGCAGCCTTCCAGTATCTGAAGGGGGCCTATAGGGATACTGGGAGGCACTCTTCACGAGGTTCTGTAGTGATAGGAAAAGGGGTAACGGGTTCAGACTTAAACAGGAGAAGTTTAGATTGGATATGAGGAAGAAATTCTTTACTGTAAGGGTGGTGAGGCAGTGGAATGGGTTGCCCAGGGAAGCTGTGAATGCTCCACCTCTGTCATTGTTTTTAAGGCCAGGTTGGACATAGCCTTGGGTGTCATGGTTTAGTGGGAGGTGTCCCTGCCCCTAGCAGAGGGGTTGGAACTAGATGATCTTAAGGTCCTTTCCAACCCTAAGTTTCCAACCCCTATGATTCCATTCTATGATTCTAAGTTCTCTACTGTGAGGGTGGTGAGGCACTGGAACAGGTTGCCTGAAGAAGTAGTGAATGCTTTGTCCCTGGCAGTGTTCAACGCCAGGCTGGACAGAGCCTTGGGTGACATAGTCTTGTGTGTGGGGTCCCTGCCCATAGTAATGGGCTTAGAGCTATGTGATTTTAAAGTCCTTTCCAACTCTAATTATTTTATGATTCTAAGGTGGTGACTACAGTTTATTATGATAAGGTGAATGGTTTAAATCTTCCTTTAAATGAAGATTTTTTTTGCCCAAACTTATTTTTCTACAGCTGTATTAAACCCCCTATTTTAGCTGCTTTAAATTGATTCAGGAATAATTTAAATATAAAGATGTAGGATGGAGTGGAAAAGGGAAAATAAACTTCCTGTCATTTAGTCAAAATTAGTAGGTTACATTGTATATCCTTCTGTAGAGCACCTGACTCATTATTTTAGTAAGAAAGCTTTGCTGAATAAGGTATTCTGTACTGTGCGTGAGAATGTATAATTAATTATAAAATTAAATATTTTTATATGAAAGTTTACTGTTAGGACAATCTCGTCCTATAAATCCTTTTAATTCACAGCTTTAAAATTGAGTTCTGTGGAAAATTACATTGTCTTTCGATATTTCTCTTTTAATAAAAAAAATAAATGAGCACTGGATTTTTTAGAAAAAAATATAAAATACTTCTAAAATAAAATGTTTTCTGCTTTGATATATTTATAGTCTGGGCTAAATCTGAGTTTAAACTGAAGGTTCTCTGACATTTATGGAGTTATTTTAATTTATATCTTTGGCCTTTGAACTAAGCACTTTGAAAGCCTGCAGTAGAATATTTAGACTGCCTAAAGCAGAACTCAAATAGATCTCCATTCTACCCTTTCTAGAAAAGAATCACAAACATCTTAACATGTGCTGATCTTTCTTGGCTTATAATTCACGTTTTGAATAGAAGGCGCTTCAGGATCACTGTTTTTGACAGTACAGATAAACAATACATTATATGAGAATGAATTAGTAATTTCAGTCAAGATCCATTTCAAACCTAAGCTGCCAGTAGAGGTTGCTCCAAGCTATTTCAAAACACAGAATGATCAGTTCCACTATAAATTTAAAAAACAGATGTGAGATTCTAACCAAATACATGAAGGTAAATGTGAATTAATTTGTTCAGACAGCAATTACATAAAAAGCAAAAAACTGTGGACTCTTCAACACTTAGACACAAATATATATAAAACATGGGAGCTAGATTTCCTCAGAATGATCTTAAAATTCCCATTTACTGCAGTAGCCTTGCAGTAACTCAGACGGGTTGTCATTCTCCTACTGTGGACAAAGGATCATCCAAATCACATTTCATAAGCAAAGTTATAGAAGAGATACATTGGCAGCTTAAAAATTAGATTTTCTGGCAGAAACTAGTATGTTTTTTGGCTAGTCAATTAGTAATGATTTCCCATGAATAGCAATAAACACCTTCCATCACTGTCTCAGAGAGTGAGGACTAGAAGTTCCTTTTCCATTTAGGCTTTTTTGCTTTATATTCTACAGATGTGTCATTAAAGAAGTCTTAATGGTATCTAGAGACTTTGGCATTCATTCATGCAGCCACATGATCTGTCATTTATTACATATTACTTTTTCCACAGATCTCTTGTCTGAATTGTTAAGTCTTTTTCAATGACAGCATGCGTGAATGGTAGTTTGTCATATAGCTCTGTAGAGAAAAAGAGCTGTTTTCTGTGAACAAGTATACATTTGCTTTATTTAAAAATGTGAAAAAATCAAGTGAATTAATGGAGCAACTCCTATTCCTTGAATTAAGTCGTATGTGCCAGGTGTGAGGATCAGAATTATAGCAGGAAAACTCAAATGCAGATTCTATCATCGAGTCCCATGAAATGCCGATTATATTGCTACTTCTATTAAAAGTTCAAACCCCAACATGTGTGGAGTAAGATGTCTTTTAAATGAGAGAGCAGACATCTCAGAAGCCCAATGGAAAGAGGACAATTACTTGAGCACTGTAATATTAGTGTGCAAATAACAAAGCAACAACACAGGTTTTGCCAAAGGAGGAGTAATGCTATGGTTAAACATAACTCAAAGTAATTTAAAATTTAGCCTTGTTAACAGATCACACAGTATCTTTACATCCATATTTGCCTAAGTAAGGAAATAATGGTAAGACTTCGTATCAGGTATAGGACTCTTATGGCAGTGGTTAAAAGGAAGCAGGGGTAGCAGAAGGCTTCAGGGATCTGAAAGGCAGAATGGCTGAATGTAGTGACAGAGTAGGACACAAACAATAAGTTTTGAGCTGTCCTTTCTAATTGTTTTCAGAGACAAATAGTCAAAGAGTGCACAAAGACGAAATTCTGGAAACAGGCTTGAGCACCAGCTAGGTTCAACCAGATGTTGACAGACCCTCTATCAGGATATTACTATAAAGAGATTCTCTTTAGTATTTATTGTAACATAGAGATATTAAAAATCTCTAGGAAAATGAATTGTCCTCCATCCAGCAAAAAAATCACTACAGGGACATGAGCTTGTAATAAGAGATCAACATATGTGAATATGTTAGAAAATTCAAAGGTGCAGTTGAGTGAAACATTTGCAAGTGGCACTGAGATTGATAATCTCAAGTTAAACGTACATTTGTTATGAAAAAAAAAATACAATCAGTAAGTACCAAATGTAAAAAGAAAAAAAAAATTGAATAATTCATTAGGACTGGTAAATGAGAGGTAAAAAGAAGATTCATAAACAATAAGGCTATTTCAGATAAAACAACCAGGTTTTTGTTATTATTTGCAGCGAAAGAATTTAGAGACATTGCTACACTTAAGTCTTCCTTTAAAAAAATTACTGTGAGGAACCACCTGCAATTACAATGTCAGCAGAAGAAAACTCAATCAGGTAAACAGTAATAATAGTTCTTGAAGACTGGAATATGAGAAATGAGGGAAAGCAAGTAAGAAAAAAGAGAAAAAAGTAACAGAGGTACTCCTGGCCATAGAATATGATAGAAGCCAAAAAATATCAAGAAAGGGATAAGGCAAATCTGTGAAGGTTAGACTCACTGGGGAGTCTTAAACCTGCTAGTTCAGATCCAAACTCTGCCTCCGGAAGTTTCTAAATTGCTAATTGTCAGAAGTTGGATGTACAGAGAAAACATTACTTCCTCCTTGCCCTGTATTTAAGAAATAGTTTCTCTGCTCCAGATTGAAATTTCTGGTTAATTTAGGGAGTAGAGGAGAGCACCTTGCATTTGAGTGTGCCAACAGTTTGGGCTGTAGTCAGACTCTCTATTTAAGAGGATTTGTCTTGGTGGAGCACCACAATTGCAAGTATCCTTTCTCAAAAGCATTCACAAGATAGGAAAACATCTATTATTGGTCAGCACTATCCTGGACACATAACTATTCATCATAGCATTGTGAGTAATCACACATGTTTGCAAATGAGCTGAGAGGTGGCAAATGCTTTCTTAGCTGTAGTTTATGGCTACAAATTATTATCATTACTTTGTCGTTTTTTTTGCTGTTGTTAATTTTTTTTTTTTTTTTTTGTTACCACGAGGTATCCACTTCTTTCGGTGGATACTTGTTCTTGATGCCACATTATTGCCAGCATAGATGATTCATAGTGCATCGTGTCCACAGTAATAGTCTTTCTGTGGTCTGAAACACCACTGATTAAAAAGTGGTATCAGGTTTTCTGGGTTTATACTATTTTGTATAATACTATCTTATCTTGCCTGTGTAAGGTCATTCTATTTCTTCAGCTCCCCTGTTTCTCCAGCTGGCCTGGCCAAGTTCTGGAAAGATAAAAAATTCTACCTTTTCTTTCACATGATAAACTCTGTGCTATGAACCTCTCTCAAAACTGTTTAGTAATTTAGAAAACATTTTGGAGTCTTTTTTCTCTTGAAGTTTCCATCTGATCTTTTAAACACAATCACAACCACATAACCATCAGACCAATTCAGGACCAGCTCCCTCTGCCTGCCCTAAATTAGTCATTTCCCTTTCTTCCAACAGGAGGAGAGTCGCTTCAGTGATGAAAACCAATTTCCTCAATGCCAGAATCCTGCTAGTTTTATCCTGTAGCTGTAAGAAATTCTGCCTATAGGTTGCTATCCTCAATGCTCTTCTCTTCCTGAAACATTTACTTGATGTGACTGAACTGAGTTTTGGGACAACTGCTTCTTGGTAGCTTTTATTTTCCATCCTTCCATTCATGTTAGCCTGTCAGGCAACAGAGCTGGAATGGATGGTATGGCGAGAGATAGTCCAGTCCTCAGCTGAACAATCTTCTCTGGGAAGGTAGATGAGTGCTCCAGGAGACAGTCGTCCTCACTTCTCAAGTGGCTCTCTCTCCATGACAACATCAAGCATTTGGGCCAACTCCAAAGTACCTCAGGCCTTCAATGGTGTACATTTTACTAAAAGTCTTTCCTCTGCTGAGCTACTTTGTGATCTTAATCACAATCTGAAACAGCATGGGTGTGACTTGTCTCACCTAGCTTTGTCAGTGCAGAGGGGTACAGCTGAGGGAAGTCACCCTCTGTTCTAGTTACAGTGAGACAGCAGAAAAAGGCATGGTTTGAGCATGGATCATCTGCCCAACTTTAGCTATGTACTTTGGGATGAGACAAAGCATGCCTTGGAACTGCCTGTTTCTTTGCATAAAGCAGCCTGTGGAGACTGGTTGGGACATGGGCTGAATCTACTTAAGGGAAGAGAGTTTCATGGTGCACTTAGCCAACTTAACAGAAAGCTGCTATGAAATGGGCAAGCTCATACCCTTCTTTTTGCCACTTCATGTTCCCCCACACCCTTCCTTTGAACAGTGATTTGTCTGATCCCACAATGGCCCAGTTTCTGGACATAACTGGCAGAAGGGCACATACCTAATTTTTCAGGCCTAACTTCATACTAATTAGGCTTCTGGTACCAGCTCACAACTACAAGGCCAAACAAATAACCATGTCAGATCAAAGGAACTAGTAGTGGGAGCAAACTGGCAGGGAGGAAGAAGAGGATTCAACTTCAGCCACAGACAGTAATTAGATAGATTTTTCAGTACCATTTTTTCCATAGATTATGTTTATAATTACAGTGGTCACTGTGGAGTAGATTTGTGCATCAATCTGATAAATAAATACTTCACTGTAAACACCTTCTCAGCTTCATGCACAGCTGCAGTCCAAGAACTCTGGTGCGGGAGAAAGGTTCTGCAGAGTGGCTCTCTGCAGAGTTCCCAGGCTGGGCTGGGGAAAAGAGATGGGGAAATGAACGTTTAGGTCTGGATGCCATCTGACTGACCACTTGCAAGAAAAATAAAAGGATTTAGAAATGGATCTCAATGAAGTTACACTAAATATGCCTCTTTAAGACCTAGCTATAGCTCTCTGTTTAGCTTTGCCATTTAAGCAGCTGGTCTCAAATGTTGATTTCTCTGCTATGTGAGAAACGATGTCATTAACATTTTTGTTTTTACAATCAATTCTAAGCTGCTAAAAAGTTTAGTTTGGATAAAGAGACAAAGATTTGAAAAAAGATGATGTTTTTCACGGAGAGTTGTACCAGGAACTGGTGAAGACTATATGAAGTCACAATGTCATATGGATTTGCTTAGACTGAAGGAATAATAATTCACATGTACACTTTATAGTCTGTGTGCTAAAGCTTAGCACAGCCTTCCTTTAAATCCTGACATGTGTTTTTTTCCTAGCAGAACAGAACCTAAATACTTGGTAAATGGTGTAATGTAGTGGTAAAATGATAAAACTCATATTCAGCTAAAATTGTGCTTTACTGCCCTCTTGTTTCTTTTGGCTCAAGTAAGGAGAACAAAGAAAAAATTGAAAAGAAAGCCTTAATGAAAATAAGGAATGGCGGTGCCAGACGGAGGATGTGACCTGTCAGAGCACTGATCTCAGGAGATTGCTCTAGGAATCGCAGCCAGGTTGGCAGCTACCGTTTGCAGCTTCTTGCTCCAACATCACACAGAGGTTCCTAAAGGCAAGCAGTTGGAGATTTTCTTCACTGAGTTTTAACTGACAGGATCCTGAGTCCTTTTAAGAAAACAAGTGCGTTTTCCAGCAGTTTCCAGTCACAACCTTATTTTGTATTCTAGCATATGGTGCATCAGTGATGAAGACTGAAAGTATTTCGATTTAATTTAGCTTAAGCAACACATGTCTGTCTTGTGTGTATTATTGTACAGATGTCTTAGCTATTTCAAACTGGATTAGGAAAAGTTTTGAGCAAACCTCTAAGGACTGGCAAATGGATGTGGAATTAAAAATTGCTCCAAAGCTTGAGGAAGCACTAGTGATTTTGTTAGGCTATTGTTCAGACCTTGAATGGCTGATCTTTCCACCATTAAGTGGATGGAAATGTATGAAAGATTAGGAAGGCAAAGGGTATAACAAAGTCTTGTCAGCGTGGCTTCACGTTGCAAATGAGCCTCAGGGCTTATGATACATTTCTAATTCTGTGAAGCCCTATTCACAGTGGAGTAGATTCCTCTCAGAAGAGATCCTAACCTAGGTCTAAACTTGCAAAACACGTAACATATCTTCTCACAGGCATTGATAATGCTTCTGCAGGTAACAGTTGTCATGAAATATGCCCATTCTCCCTACTCTCAATGCCATTTTGAACCCCCCATACACAAATTTCTGTATAGCAGCTCCAAAAACTATTTAAACATCCATTCAGAAGTTAGCATTTAAGTCCTAAGCCCTTTCTGAAACATCCATCCAGTTAAGAAAACTGGGAAGGATGCCATTGAAGAGGTAACTTAAAAATAAGATGGAAAACTGATTTTTCCACATTCCTTTGTTAAGAATAACAATACCTCCGTCCTAAGAGTTAACAATAAATAAGGTGGTACTGCACTTAAATTTGTAAAAAATTTCTTGAGCACCTTTGGTCTGGAAACTGAGCAGAAATCTCATGAGAATGAAGGTCTTTCTCTCATATTTAAATACAGACAGACTTAAATTATCATGAGAGTGGTATGCATTTATCTATACAGTGCTTTTAGAGAAGTATTTGCATAGACACTAAGGAGTAATAAACTGAATAACACTGAATAGAATTTTTTGGGCCTCAGAAGTGAAGTGGAAATATGATTCACTGAATAACTTGCAGCTTCAGGAGTTTTGCATTGGTTTTTTTTTTTTTTCTTTAGCTGATAAAAAAAGCATCCATTATTAGTAGTTTCAAGAAACTGTATGTTTTGATACACCTTTTTATGTGTTAAGTGTTGAAACAGATCAATATTAACTCTGGCTATGGAGACATGTCAGGCTGACATGGCAGCAATTGTATGTAGGTGCAGGTCAACATTTAAGCTGCTGCTTTGGCCCTCAGAACTCTTATCATGATCTCTGCAGCTAAGCTGTCCCTTTCCCATTGTTAAATATACCCACAGTTCTGTTAGCTTTGAAGAGAGATCCTTTGACAGACCTTATTCTTTTGACAGATTTCACTCTTTGGGGAAAGAAGAAAAGAACTTGATAAAATTAGCAAGTTGGACAGCTGCAGTGGAAAGCAAATAATGATGGGCTGTGCCCAGGATAGAACAACACACCTATTTCATCTGCGCCTATTTTTGAACTGTCATTTGCTTTGATTTATAACCGTGGTTTTGAAATATTTCAATGACGAGAACAGAGCTTGCTCCAAGATTTGAAATATCTCAGATGTCAAAGCCAATATATATCTCACCTTGAGCTCAGACAATAAAATACACACACCAAGAAAGGACCTGCAATTTTAATTAATTAGGTTTGTGCAGGAGAGACTGAAGGACTCCAAGAGAAGGGACAGTCTTCACTAAAACGTTGGCCCCTGGCTCATGACTCAGGATGCCATTTAGAAGGGAAATGTTTGTGTGCACCCTATCAGGGAAGACTGCCTACTTGGTTTTGATATGGTGCATCATAATCAACTGTGGACTGCTGGTATTCATCTTAGTTCATACCAAAATCAATTGTCAGATTTCTTGGCACGTATGGTGAAGTTACGTACAATGTGCCAGCTCTAGATCCACTATGAGTAAGTGGCAAAAAAAACCACTTTAGCTTATTTGTATTGAATAAACAGATAATTATCAGTGATCTTTGAAGTCAGGAAAAGACTCTATTGTGTAGATTTAAGAGATCAAATGACTCACTATCCTGGTAAATAGACAATAATTAATGCTACACATAAGTCACTATTGTTTCTTGGTTTTCAGAGAGCAACTGCTATGAAAAAGTTTAAGTGATCTTTATTTAACTGCTAGTGGGCAAATAAGCATATTTCAATCAACACTGAAATGGTAAGAAAAGGTAAGCCAAACTGAATAAAATAAGAGCCCATACATCCCTTTTCATTACCACTGTTGAACCAAACTTCTCTTTGTATTAGTGGAATGTTTGCATAAGTTTTATTACTTTCCCATTTCCAGAGAGCACTCCAACCTGAGCTAAAGAAATACCACAAGAAAATCTGCTCTTACTGAGTTTCCAGATGCTTGAAGCAGGTTGGCCTGGGAATTGCAGTGTATCCTTCAGACCTCTTCCCTACTTTTCTCTTTGCAGCTTTTATGATCCAGGTAGATAAGCACTTTCCAGATGTCATAAGCAACATGGACATCATTTTTATACAGCTGTCCTTTGTCTATGACCTAGTAGAGGAGAGGGAGGGGAGATGCAAAGACTTTGTGGTAAAATGATGCTGAATATTGGTCCCCATTTCCTTTGTCCCCTACATCCCAAACCTGTTCCAGCAATTTCCTAGTTTAAGGCTCAGCAGACAGAAAGATGTTGGAATGAGCAGAGAAGAGCTTCCTTACATATTAGAGATGAAAAATGTAGCTCCCAGAAGATAGGTCAGTATAGGTGATGGAAAGCATGGCTTACACAGCAGGGCAGAGCAGCTGGTTTATGCTGGTTAAAGCAAGCAGTTTGGAAACTGGCTTTGGTTTCAACAGCCATGCACCTTAGCTCCTACAGCTCAGCCTTTCCAGAAGATAATCTCTTTTTTCTTTCCCCAGAGGAAAAATGTGTAATGGTGTCAACTATTAGGCTAAAGCAGAGATCACCAGGTAAATTTGTAGATATGAATCAGGTGGTTCATGGTAATGACTGAGGTTGGGCTGGGAAGTCGGCCAGCAGATCAGGTTTGAGATCAGCAGGGCACATGGAGAGGCAGGGTCAAGACTGTATTTTATCCTATGTGAGGCCAAGGTAGAGAGGTTGTTAATCAGCTTCCAAGAAAAGGCTTGCCAGCCCTGGCTGAAGCCTCCATCCAGCTCTACATGGACATGCTTTTCCAATGTCTCCATCTTTATAGATTTATGTGTGAGAGAAAGGAAGGTTCACACATGCTGCAGCAAAAGGTGGCAAAATTTGCAGTGGCTTATAATTTCATGTGAGAGTGATAATTCCACTATTAGTGTCTCAACTAATCCACCCTTGCCAAGGACAGGTCCAAAGACCAGCATCATTCAAGCTCCTTCTGCCAAGCTTTTAATCATCTTAAGATTAAATTTTTTGAATGCCTGAAAGATTGTGTCCAAATGCCATTTCAAACATTTGATTTACAAATTTGATTTAAATATTTTTCTGCTGCTTGCACAGACAATCCTATAACCTCTCCAGAGAGGAGTCTGCAAGATTGTTTCCCCTTCTTTCTTTCTTAAATGCTATGTTTGCATTCTTCTTGTATATTTTGGAAATAAAAGGATCCTGCCCAACCCCTCCTAGGGAAGCACTTAATGCTGTGAATGCCTAATTTAGAGTGAACAAGCGAAATGTAAAGCACACAACAGCTTTGCAGGTAGTGTGTGGATCACGCTGAAGTTAAATCTGTGGCACATTGGTGAATAAGTATTGCAAAATCCTGCCTGATTCCAGATATACAAAGATTCCTTCATAGCAAGTGAATCCTCAGGTGGCACAAGCAGCTGCTCTCCTGAAGGCTGCAGTAGTAATGCTTGTGGCACAACACTGTCTTTCACAGCCCTCCTCACTGCGCTGAGTCACTGGCATGACTCAGAGCAGCCCTGGTAATGTGCACTGAAACTCTCCTTTGCCCACCTGCACAGCCTCCTCGGATTGTGTCAAGCTTTTACTGCCTGTCAACAAGTGTTATTTAGAACTGTTGATATATCACAATAAGAATTGCCTCCTGCCTTAAAAGATTATATTCATATAGAATTTGGCACTTGCTCTCATGTTATTTCAGGAGTTCCACATCTAGTTCCAATTTAAAACCAAAAAAAGCAGAAGGCAGAAATGGAAATATTTTTTTTATAGTTGATCAAGATTTTTCAGACCTTGACATGGCTTCAGATTCTATCTAGCTTGCCAAATTTGGGATGAAGATTTGAACTTGTTTAAAAGTTTCACAGGAATGAAAGGCATCATAGAGCAGTAGTTAGAACTGAGAATATGAAGTGAATTATCTGAATTATTTTTCAGATATTGTCTTGGGATACTTCTATACCCACAGAAAAGCTCTGAAACACTATTTCTGTTTCTAAATAGGTGTACAGGAAATAATAGCTATAGTTAGGTATAATAAGTGCCATATTTAATACTGATCTTATTTTGCATTGCTCTGAAAGACAGTATAAAAGTAGCTAAACAATGAACAAAAGAAATGTTAAAGCTAAATTGCATTAAGGCCCAAATCCAGACAAGCACTTAAACACATGCATAATTTCAAGCAAAAAGTATTAATGCCTCTCACATATATTGTTATGCATAGACTTAAGTGCTTAACTGGACTGGAGCCTAAATTCACAAAAGCAACAAGGGTTAAATCTCTATCCTTAAATTTTTCACCTTTGCCTAATATTCACTTTAACACTCTACATTCATAATTTTCATTATAATTAGAGAAAAAATGTTGTGCTTTAATACAGTATTTGTAATTACGTGCATGGGCGCTTGTGTGTGTCTGTAGTCTGTGCATCCTTTTTGAAATCTTCTCTACTCTTCCTGATGTATTTTCCTAATTATTAGATCATCCCCGTGCTAGTACATTTACTCAAATAATGCACAAGTTTTTTAAATAGAAATTTCCTACCAAAAGGAGCACACAAAGGAACAAGAATCTCACCATTGCTTTTGCAAAACAGTATATAGCCCCACGGACCGAAATTGCACCAGTCAGCCTAGATCTGAAAGCTGGGCAGGTTTGTTAATGTAGTAGTGTGTTTTCAGCAGGGCTTATAGTGCTGCTTGCACATAGCACAGTGGTTAATGAAACATCTACCCTTCAAATCACATCTGAATGATGTTTAGCCACCTGAGAGTGCGCGTGGAAGAAACATAAGTCTCTTTGACCAGTGGTTATGGAGACACACCAGCAGTCTGACATCATTAACACCAGGAAGTCTTGATACGAGCTTCTAAAAGTCTTGAGATGAGAGCTATATTCAGTACTACTACGTGTAGGTGTGACTTTTATCCAAACAAATACCGTGTTACCTAAAATATACTTAACTAAAACTGGATTTTATTTTTGTCATTGTACCAAAACAGGAAACTGTTATTTCATGGCTTCTTGCTTTGAGTTTTCAAACAATTTTTAAAAAAATTGAAGTAATGATGATTTTCCCTTATATCTAGAATTCAATGAGGCTATTCCAAAAGCTTCTAATAAAGGTGGGTGGATCTTACATGACTTGGAATCCCAGCTTAATTTCACAAAGGCCTCAACTCTTCAGCTGAAGTTTGAAGTTCCTTTAAATAAGTCAGATCTTCAGGCAATGAGTTTGTAGATGCCATAAAGGAGTCTTTCTCATGATCAGTTATTTTTTTCCTTGGATGCCCTCTGGAACCTGGAAGCATGATATCCTTTGTGTAATTAAATCTTACCTTCCACAGGAGAAGGTCTTTATTTGAAAGTATCAGCAGCTGGAGAACTCACTGTCTCTCTGAGCCATTCCATTTGTTTTTTAATTTTATTGGAAAATTTTGACCTGTTTCCAAATTGCATATGTGTAAATCACCATTTCATTATTTTTCCCTTTGACTTGAAAGCTTTAAGAGCTAGCAGGCTATACTTTATCTCCAGGAAAGTACTTAAACCACATCAACACCTTCTGTATTTTCTGTACATTCTTCTTAACCTTCTTTCATTGTCTCCTTCCACACTTGCTTTCTAGGTATTGCTGAAAGAAAGAAAATATTTGATTAACAGTATTTTGAGTTTCAAAATTAGAAAGGGTCCAAGTAACTCTTGATATCACCAGCAGTTTAAAAATACTATCTTTTCTCTCTTTTGCCCTATCAGACCCCTTTTTATGAGTCACTTCAGAAATTCACCCTACTGTCATGTTTCTTTTCAATCTCTTCAATTGTTTGAATCTAAATCCTGTGAATCACTACAGGACAAGGTCAAGCCTCTCCTTTGTTACTTTGGCTTCTCATATATACAGTTCTCATCCTAGGAAAAAAAAAAAAATGCTCTAAATTCAGTGATAATCCCAGTTCTCTCTTTGAATATCTTTGGCGAATTTCTTCTGTTAGTGAAAATAAAATTGAAAGTGAGAAGAATGGGAAAAAAAGAATGAAAAAGCTTTCATTAAGCATAATTTTTCTGATTTTAAGAAAAAATAAGTAAAATATTTTCTCATTTCTATTTCTGTTGTGAAACAACCTAGGATCAGATAAGAACAGTAGTTATGTGCACATCTGTTAAAAGGTCAAACTGGTTTAATATTTTGGATCTATTTTTTCAGTTTCAAGTGTTCCTATAGCAGCAGTCACAGTGTTTTGTGGATCCAGATAAGTTTAGGAGCTGCACGTTAATGGTAAGGCCTCAGGGGGTTCTGTGGCTCCATTTCAAATAATGGTCAGTTTAAGTTTATCCTAAATTTGCTTGATAGATTCAGGAATGAAAAATTGGATTGAAATATTCAAACAAGCAAGATTTTTCATCAGATTTAAATACTTTATGTTTTGGGTTGAGTGATGACTGGAAAACTTTGTTGTGATATTTTTTGTTAGCTCTTTTAGTCTTCACTGAAGCACAGAATCCAAATAATCTATTAGAAAAGTCCCAGAAGTCTAGCTTCATTTTTTTTACTGAAGTTTCATTAAATTCTTATTTTTTTCCATTGCTTTTGTGACTTTATTTTATGCCTGTGTCCAAAAACACCATTGAAAAAAATGAAGCATCTCTTACATACCTAATCTAAGATGAATGTGGAAAAGAATTGCCATAATAAATTTACTGCTACAGACAGTCCTGAGGGCGTGACAGCAAGTCATGCTAATACTTGTAGAGGATGTTTCTGTTAAAATACACATAGTTTAACTTAACTCCCGCCCATGTTGTGTATCATACTGTTGTGAAACACTAATATCTTTCATCACAGACAAGTTTCTGACCCAAATAAGGGCATGAGGATTTAGAAGAGAGAAAATACAGAAGACAAAAATGAAGAGATGCCTCAGAGATACCAGAGAAGACCAGACTGGAAAAATATTAAAATTACTTATTTCTACTAAAAAGGTTAGCTAAGCAACTGGTGAGCGCCAGTATGCCATTAGCATATCATGACCATTCTGTGGCTTGTCTGCTCAGAAATGCCTTGGTTTTTCATATTCATTTTCATACGTTTAAGCCAAAGTAAAAATAGAGATCACAGATGATACATTATCACAACTGAACTCTGAAAAGAGTGACAGTCCTAAAAAATGGCATAGAAACAAAAGCAAATTTGTACCTATTGAAAGGTTGAGTGAAAGGCATTTCCATAAACCTTGAAAACATGATAGATTATGTTTCAACAAAGTATTACAATTTGGCATTTTTTTTATGAACTGGTTTGCTCACCAGTGACTGTGAAAACAATTCACTCATACAAGATGCTGGTATCAACATACTTATTTTGGAAGAGAACTATGCAAACCTTTACATTTATTCAAACTATATCAGTAACAAAATGTGAGAAAGTATTTGCAGTGCAACTAGCACCAAATAAACATGCAAATGGATCACTGAAGAAGAAATATCCAGACTATACAGAATAATTTGTAGCTTCTGCAGATTAGACAATAAATATAAACACTGATTTCTTCCTTCAGGCGTTTTTCGTACCAATAAATGCATAGAAACACAATTCTTTTGAACAAAATGAAATTTTCTCATTTTCCAGTGTCCAAGATAAATTGCCTTGCTAATCTACAAACTGCTGACATTATTTCTAGCAGAAATTTACCTTAATTGAAACCTCCAGCTCCTGGGAAACACTCACTTCTTAAACCCTTTTAATCTAATCACAGTACAGCAGTATCTGAAGTTTCCAACTCATAGAGCTTTTTTCAGGATTATTTTTCCTGCTTTTTTAGAAATTTGGAAATATGCCAGTCTACAAAGACCTTAGCTGCAAAGTTTTCCTTCCTTTTTTGCCTTTGAGAGTAAATGAGGTAGCATTTGTAACTGGCTGCAAAATGAAATTTCTATGACTCCCAGACCTCTGATTAAAATCTTCTTTTCCACCATCTCCCCTAGAGATGGTGGAAAATGTCATATTTGTAAATCAGTGAGCAAAAAATTGAAAACCATGCAAATTTATGTTATTTTGGCTTGTATAGCAGTTATTTCATTTACATTAATATGTAATGACCTTAAATGATTGTCCAAGGTAAGCTTGTGAATACTCATGAGCCTAGGGGTAATGGTTTGCAATGCCTTTAGTGTATATAAGCGGTGTATGTTTAGATATATGTTCCAGAGAGTTCATGGAAATTCTATGCACTATTCTTTTGGTAATTATTTTGAGAACTTCATGGATTTCCATTTGGAGCATTTTTTTTTTATGTTGCACTAACAACTTTCATTGTTGCAATTACAACAAAAATCTTAAATATAATTTTTTGTTTAGAATTATAAAAATAAAATTAAACATCTTAGAGAAGTTCACAACAACACTGAAGTGATAATATTTTACTGTGCTGTAGGTTTATTGATACATGATTTCCAGCAATAACAAATGACCATATTTGGCCATGTGATTTTCACTATTGCAAGTAGGAGTTGCTTTACATGCATAGTCTGAATTTATACCCAGAACAAGCAGCTGGCTCAAATTGTGTACAAATAGTTAAAAAGCCATTTCACCTGTGGAAAATGAATATAATTTAATATCTTTTGGAGGTATTTAACATGTTTTGGTGATTTTTCTGTCTATACTGAAATTCATTTGTTTGAATTAAGGTACAAGCCTAAAGGTCATGTCTAATCATATAACTTTTATTTCCTCATTACCTGGCAAAGGACAAGAAGAAGGTGACATTTTCCTCAGCTTCTCATCCCAACACATCTTGTAGTTTATTTTTTTCTCTGAAAATGAATTAATATGTCTTTGATGGAGTCCTCATGTATTTTCCCTAAATTACTTACCAACTTTTTTGTGTACTGTGGAGGTCTCATCCAAATTAATGCACTATAAATGTGCTATTCTCTAGCTCACTGACAAGAACTTGCACCCAATGGATGTCTTGAAACAAGAGAGTAATAAAAATTGTCTTATAACTCTTATTTATGCTTCTTCTTTCTCTTTTTCTTCATTGTCTGTTTTTCTAAGCCTAGAGAAGACAAGAAATAACTTGGTTGCTGGTATATGCCTACTCTGACTTAGAATAAATTTAAACTTTGTTTTACAACAACTTGGATTTAAATAAACTTGGAACAAATTGGATTTAAAACAAATTTTAATTTTTTCCAATAACCAAAATATTATGCCAATAGCAGGATAAGCTCAAAAAATGATTGTTTTAGTTAGCCCTCCCTATAACAAAGACAATACTGACACTAGAAAATGATTCACTGATAGATGATGAGGAAAATAATGAAACACAATAAAAAGATTAATAAGATTATCGGTAATTGTAGTAATTACTTTAATGTAATTGTCCTGCAGATATATCTTCAAGGCTCAATTTTACCATTTTCAAAATTGCCAAAAGAATTCAAAAGCAAAAAATAGCACGCTCCCTTAAAACTCTTCAATATTTCAGTTGATTTCCAAATGCATATTATGTTGTAATTCATAAATGGAATAAATTAGATCAAATATCAGCACACAGAAATTTACTATACCTTTCATTCAAGTATAAGGCAAAGAAATCAACAAAAACAATCACTAGTAGTATTGCAGAGATATAGATTTTATACATACATTAAAAATCACAGTTAACTCATCACTGAATGAGAGGTGTATTGAATTCAAATCATAAGCTGTTTTGGTTTTACATATCAATATGTTATTATTAGATTATTAATATTTGACTTGTATGTATATATATATATGGTGCAGATTTTTATCAACTGCAAAATGGTTTCATGACTTCAGTAATATTTTGCATTGCGAGTGTAGTCTTGGGAAAATGCACTAATTGCTTCCTTCTTTAGTCAGTTTCAATAGATACTGTTGAGTAATGGAACAAAAGTGCTTAGGAAAAAGTGTTGCCTTAAGACTTTCCTTGTATTCCGTAAGAATTGTATCATGTCAAGTTGGCTCCCACATAATGTTATATTGAAAAAAGGGTGGTGTGAGGAGATGGGGTGAGGCTAGGATTGTTTGCAGAATTTTGTTTTTTCTCCCTAGGCAGCTGTTCATGGCATTTGTTCACCTGCTTCATAAATATTGTGAAAGAATATGATTTGTTGAAAAGATGCTAACCTCAGAGATGATATCTGAGTAAATGTCAGTGTGCTTTCAAACTTACAGTAATCAACAAGAGAAAAATTATTTGAAAAGCATGGTAAGGGTGGGGTTGTCTGAAGTTTTTTTTGTTTAAACTGGTCTTAAGATTTCTGTGGCAGGGACTAGGGCAACAGCAAAAACAAGGAACCAGCCAATATGGCATACACATGTATTACATACACTACCTCTTTTACATCAGCTGATATGGCAGGGCTTCAAATCCCCTAATAGCTTTTCCACTTGGCCCATGGAAACTTAGTCAACCTTAATTTCAGATGGAGTGAACACCCCTTTCAAGGGTTCAGTTCAGCTGCCACAAGTAGTCTAACGAAAAGGAGAATTACAATATGACAAAACTACATAATATTCCTGGAAATTCAAGCTTGATGTCTTTAAGTAAATGGGTAATTCTAATATATCTTTTGTCCACTCCTACTTTTATTCGTTTCCTTATTTATCTGGTTTTAGAAAATGCAACTGCACATATACTCAGAAATTATTCCAAGAGAGTGTCACACAAAATTAGTCTCCTTAAAGACTTTTTAAAGACATATCACAGTGTTCAACTCTACTAAATGATTTTGTTACTTATCAGAAAGTAGCTTATGTATTTTTATTTCCTGTGGTTTTGAGTTCTGGAACATATGCCTCTAATCTATCATAATCCATTTTTAAAGAATTATCCTATTATCCATTATTTTGGTGTAAAATAATACTTAATGTCATTCAAAATGACTATTTTGGGGGGTTTCTCAGAAGAAAAAAAAAGGAAAAAAACAAATCATAAATAAATTTTTAAATGTTCAATTAAGTAAAACATAAACTGAGAAAAATGAGAAGGTCTGGACTCACTGAGGACCAATGTCCTTCAAGAGCCTTTAATTTTGGTATATTAATGAGTTGGCCTGTGTACATTTAGCAGAATGGAATTCTCTTAACTGGTGGTGGAAAAACCTACAAGGGAAGATCTGTGACAGGTATCTCTTCCAGTTCATGAACAAATAAGTAATGGCATTGGATTTTCAACAAAGAAGCATCTCTCTATGAGAAAGTATAAGACCAGGATTTCCAATCTACTGAATCAGGGTTACTGAAATTATGAAATTCAAAGCCAGTTTGTACTATAGCTCTGTAAGAAATGCAAATATTTTCAGGCAGCTAACTACAGATTTTCATAGAAATTAATAAACTTGTAATTTGGAAACACTGCTTGTCTTAAACGTAACTTTAAACATTTGTGCAAATGAGTCACTGGCTGAAATGTAATATTTTTGCCAAGGGTAGAAGTCA